>JABXWE010002745.1:0-54975 GCA_014611495.1 Limonius californicus | reverse complement strand
TACAACAAGAGAAAACTCATCGCTTGATGTCATTACAACAAAATGGTTATACAGCCATAGAAATACAGAGAGCAATCCGCAATGCGGAACAGCCCAAGGTTAAGGAGGAACTGGCACCTCCGGAAGGCTTAGCTTTTCTACCTTACAGTAAAGGCACTACTGATAAGATTGGGCATGTTCTTAGAAGGTACAGCATAAAGACAGTCTTTAGGACTAATGAAACTTTGGGAAACGGTTTCAGATCCGCAAAGGATCATATATCAAACTTTAAATCAGCCGGGATCTACAATATCCCTTTCTCCTGTGGCTCAAACTACATCGGACAAACTGGTCGTTCCATTGAGTTAAGATTGCGAGAGCACAAAGGTGATTGCAAACATAAACGCATCACAAAATCTGCGTTGGCTGAACATACTAGTTTGACTGGACATAAGATGGACTTTGACAATGCTCGGGTACTCGCCAGAGTGCCTCATTACTTCCCTCGTATCATACGTGAAGCAATTGAAATTGAAAAACAACCTAACAACATAAACAGGGAGGATGGTTTTAGACTCAGTAAAGCAAGGACTCCAGTAGTTTATCCTCTATAAGGACTGCTACGCATCATTGATCACACGATCACGCTCCACCGGATCCGTCCTTGCCCAACGGTGACAGCCAACCAGAACTCCGTCGTTCTGCCCGACTGGCTCAAAGAGTTTTAAATACCTCCGCTTCCCGGATTTGAGTTCAGTGTTATATTCACTCTGAAGATGCAAGCTGCAATGTCTCGCGAAACGTTAGTTTGTATGGGTTCACAATCAGCTAACAGCCATAAGCCGATTAAGTATTATTGTCCTGGCAAACAAAATACATCAAGATCAAATCCTTGTCCGCCCTAAGGTTTGATTAATATAAGCACACGGCCCTGTTTAGGCAGGCAGGGCCTACGAACAAATATGGCTCAAACTTCTAGAGCAAATGCTTGTAAAGGCAGACAAGCTACAGGTCGGGCCTTACCTGATAATGCTGGGTGTAGTTCCCAAATGACGACGCGGTCTAAGCCGAAAGTAAATTGTAATATTGATAATTTGAACTTGCAACGATTCATTTGATACATTTATATTTTAATTTAAACTGTTGTTCCTATATAGTTGTCTTGTTATTTGGAGCCCACGTTAAGGTAGCTGCAACTGTACGTCCTCTATATCTATGGTCTATGGCACTTTAAACGCGCAACACGGGCATATAAGAGAAGGTCATTACGTCTCGTAAAAGACAAAGTACTCGAAGATCACAATGCCAATGTTCTAGCAATTTTCCAATATTAACTAAATGGCTGAATTTCCAACTACTCTGATACATTTGTCGCTCACATAAAAAGTACGATAATAATAGTTTTTATTATCAAAATACAATATTTAACAGATTGTGTTATAAACGCTATAGTTTCTTCGCATTATTATCTACTTTTGCTTAGGTGTCCATTTAATGTTTCTCTCCTAAAGTTATTTTTGTTTTGCTATAGGTAATGTTCGTAAGCTGTTTTTATGCTTCAACAATATTTTCCAAATACTTTTATATTTAATTCTGAATAATATCATTTAATTTTAATTACGTTTTAATAAGTTGTGAATTGTTTTATTATCTCTGCTAGAATTTCTTTCTTATATTAGAGATAGCGTTATCAACAGTTTTTGGTGTATCATCAATATTGTCCACACTGTTCGACAGCTATGTATATGGTTTTGTATAATTTAACATGAACTTTATTCTTTGAAGCTTTCGCGGTTTCTCTGTCCGTGTACTTATATTATAAAAACCTTGGGGCGGACAAGAATTTGATCTTAATGTATTTTGTTTGCCAGGACAATAATACTTAATCGGCTTATACACTAACGTTTCGCAAGACATTGCAGCTTGCAGCTTCAGAGCGAATAGAACACTGAATTCAATCCGGGAAGCTCTAATTAATCTAAGCACACGGCCCTGTTTTTAAGCAGGCAGGGCCTAGGAACAAATATTGCTCAAACTTCTAGAGCAAATGCTTGTAAAGGCAGACAAGCTACAGGTCGGTCCTTACTTGATAATGCTGGGTGTCGTCTCCAAATGACGACGCGGTTTAAGCCGAGAGTTAATTGTAATATTGACAGTTTAATATAAACTTTTCAACTAATTGTTAAATTTCAATGATTACACTGGTAAATTTGTGGATTATATTAACAGTGGTAGTAATAACTATTTTTACTCTTGTTAATTTAATGCTATTTCTGTAGGAATTTGTATATTTCATTAAGGGAAGAATTCGGTTGGGTTTTATTACGACAGGGAATTCCAAAAATTTTCTGGAAAATTTGTTACTCAATTCAGGATAATTTAATTGTAATTAAGAATAGAGGATTTATAATAAAATATACAAGACTTGTAATTTATTTTATCTACATATATTCGGCTCAATTAATATTACTAATTGAATAATTTGATCAATTTCTGTCTTGTATTGGCGAATACCAGACATTTATACAGTAAATTCGTTAATTGTAAACAATTTTGTGCAATTGTAGTAAGGTTTCTGATTTAATTTTAGTATCTTATGGTTTAATATTTGTACTCGTATATTGTAGTAGGAATAGCCTGTTTTTAAGTTATTTGTATTTTTAGACTTATCCTAGTAATATTAGAATGGACAAAAGAATTCTTGTAGGCTTATTCGTTTTAAAATGTGTAAAAATAAATTTGGAATGTTAATTGCCTATTTTTTAAGCTGTCCACCTACAACTTTTGAAAAGCTAAGTTAATTCTTACAAATTCAGCACTTGTTCACAGTTTGCTTCTGGGGCACGTTTGTGCTTTCGATGGCAAAAATATCTAATGATTCTATTTGTATATACCTGATTTTTTTAAGTTTTATAAAAACATAATTAAGAAATATGTTAGTCTTGTAGGAATCCATAAATAATCAAATAGACTTTATGGAATTGAAAATTTCCTTCAAAACGACTAACAAAATGTAAATTTTTCCTAATTATTTTATTGGAGAGGATTAAAATCTTTCTTTGACGTATGTTTCAAGCTGATATCCTATTTTCAGATTTTCCATGTATATTTGAGACTATTTTGCTGATTTATGATTCATAAAATGGTCATACTGTATTTTTTAGAGGTATCTTCGCTTTCAATTTTTTTTTTGTTTTCAATGTCGTTGACATTGATGTTGCTTCGTGCGCTTCGTGAGGTACAATAAGAGCCAGCAGAATAAATTTCCGTGAAAAGTTCCTGCGAATAGGTTTGCCAAAAACTTTACGGAAGAGTTCCACAAAAAGTCCTGTAAAAGTCCACCCAAGACAATTTATGCAGATTTTCGAACAATCGACTTATTTTCCTCTTGTTACTCCCGACCTGGTTATCCTGGTAAATTACCAAAGATTACTAAGACATAGGAGAGGAAGAAACGCTTTGCACTATTATTATGAAATTCACAAATGTTTATTTGTCCATTTAAAAAATGTATTCAGTGTTGTGTACAACATTTGAATATTAAGGATGTTCTGCTTACTAAAATATATGCTTTTTTTCAGGTAAGCTGCTCTTAACTTCTGCAACCGTGTAATAGTAACAAGTTTGAAAAAGCGGTAAGTTTTAAAGTATAAAATAACCAAGTCGGTATAAAGAGAGAATTTTCAGAACTTTTGCGTTAGACATTACTGACCATGATACCATATTAGAAATGAAATGTTGTGTGAACACAAAAAATGTGTCTGAGCTTGGTTCCCACAATTAAACGCCAGCCATTAGAATCATAGAACGAATAAAATAGTATTTCGTACACCTTGATAACAAGTTCTAAATCATTTTCGAGATTCAGATAAAAAAGAGAACATAAAATTTTAGATTTAATTATAAAACAATAATGTAGTGTATTTGCTCACACGAACCCAATGATGTTATAGAGAGTGGATGCGGCATTGCGCACACACTATCGGCTATACAACTTTATGACACCAAATGACAATACAACTGGTGTCCCACGTCACCGATCGGTTGCTAAATACTTTGGCTCTTATTAACTATAAATTTATAATTTAGTGCCAAAAATGTGTTTAAATAAAATGGTACATTGTGCGGCACATGGATGCTACAAATCTTCAAAGAAGAAAATCGGTAATGTGCAATATTTTTAGTATATTTGGTGTCCCTAAGTAGCTTCAGAACAATGTGCGAAGATTAACTATATTTCGCTATTTATTGCGTGCCGTTTTAATATTTGATTTGCAAGAGCATTATATTTCGTATTTCGTCATTTAAATTAAAGACAAAAATATAAATAAAAATGTTGGGTTTATTTATCCAAGTTTAAAATTTACATTTAGAATGTTTAATTAGATATCTAATCCATAACTATTATTGTTTTTAATATTATTCCATGGCTTTACATTGTGTAATAAACTTTATGAAATAATGTTTTCTATATCTTGGTTGCAATTTTTAACGTTCTTTGCGCAACTAGATAATACATTAAAAAGAGTGTTTTTTCTTAGGTTAATTTGTTCCTGGTGTTACTTCTAGGGGAAGGTATTCTTTCTAAGGTATTTTTGGCATGGAATTTTTTCTTTGGGGATAAATTAATGGGTTAATATAGTTCTTTAAGGGTATATTTTCTGGGGTTCCTTTAACCGAGGCCATTTTTTATGATAGTATTTTTCCTACAGATATTTTTGCGTGAAGTACTTTCAGAGAGTATTTAATCACATTCACTATAGTGTTATTTCTAATGTATTTTCTCCAATTTCTTTTAGTTTCAGTGAATATATTTCCTTGAATGGATAATTTTCCATAAGTCCTCTTTATCTCAAATAGTTTTAAGCAGTATTCAAATAATACACTATCATTGACCCAAATTTCCAGGAAATCTCTCGAAGATTATAAAAATCTTGACCTGATATTTTATTACCCGGTCCAAACATTCGATAGCATCAGCGAGCATACTTGAAATTCTGGGAGCTACAAAACGAAATTTTCCATTATTCAAATGACTCACTTGTGTGTGGGAAGATTCTCTCATATCTAACATCCGTAATTATTAATTTAAACCGGAATTAATTACTCGGTGGTTCGAGATAAAATTTAGTCAAGAGGCGGTTTGCCACATCTGATAACGAACGCATCCAGGAAATTCTTTTCCATTTCGTTGAAAAATTTATTTCCTCACGTCCGAGTTTGTCTGGTTAAACATAGTTCAGATAAGAAAAACCGAGACGTTAATGCGGTTTATTAGATGTATAAGCTTACAAGAAAATTGTTTCGAAATCAACAGCAGTTAGAGCTCGGTGTTCTTGTAAATATCAATCATCCCGTAAAAGGAGCGATCCGGACGTGTTTATAAAACCAACCTTGTCTCTCTTGGACAAATCCAGCCAGGAACGCGGCAAATACTTTTTGCTTTTAGGAGCCTTTTAAAGTCATAAACGCTGCAATTAGTGGCTAATGCTACCTAAAAGTTGGGTAACAATAATGGATTTTGTGAAATGTCAAGAGATTTGGAGGGTCTGAAATGGTCACAATGCGGACGTACGATGTTTGGGTCCATTGTTGGCGCGCCGATAAGGCACTGTTTTCTCTTTGACATCTTCTTTCTCAGAAAAGTAAAACAAACAGCCGAGCATCTGCAGATGACATTAGTTGTAGGGGTTGCGTTCCAATCGGGGTGTCTCAACGTCATTGCCTTGGAATGCACGACGACCACTAAAGCTCGTCTGTAATAACACGCTCTCTTGTAAGAGATACATTCCAGATGCAGTTTACCATAAAAAGGGATATTAAAACCGGGTTCCTTAGACGTAGTAAATAAACAGAGAAATATAAGCAAAGTTCTCGAGCAAATATTAGTACTAGGAGCGACTTTGTATCTCGTATTGATTGCTGGTGTATCCAACAAGCCCAAGAGCAGCGAAGAGATATATTGGCTTTTTTGGAATTGCAAATTTTTATTCGAATCATGTTTATGTATTTGAATATAAAACTTCGTTTGGTATATTTTTGACGCATCTGCAATAAAGTAGCAAAGTGTTGCATGCAAAACGAAATCACAAGTAAAGCGGGAACTCGGGCAACATCATCCTGCGACGGTCTGGTGGGTTTCTCTCAGACGTTCTCCAGATGTTGAAAATAGACAGAACGAACTCCTGAAAAACGTCGGTTTCCCGTCTCTGCACATTTAAATCGGTTATTGCTCGGCAGTAGTTCATCAGCCACTTCAGACGAATTCTCCGGCTCGTACGAGTGCTCTCATTTACTTACCTGCTTCGGTTTTAATTTAAACTCAAAACCCGCCGTTAACTTCTACTGCCCGATTAAAGTGCGTGATATCCACTTCCTTCGCCCTATCGTTCCACCTTAATATTGTATAATTACCGAGGGTTACCGTTACGTACCTAGACACGTATTATTACCCTCCATAAACATGGATTGTCACATGCAATAAAAACGACTGCGCGCCTTCTGAGAGCCTACGTATTTTAATTACCTTCTCATTAAGGTAGAAAATCTATTAAGATGTGTTTACGATTACACACAAAACCACGCACACAATTTCCTTTCAGTAAACTTACACTGAAAAGCCTTTGAAGTTCAAATGTTCGTTTCATGATTCGGCTTCAAACTCGGTAATCAATCGGGATTATAATTTAGACTAGCAAAGTTTACGTTGCTACTAACTTCTCGTTTTAAAATTTTCGACAACGCGGTTTGATCTGCTTTAATGAATTTCAAAATTTTATGGAAATTAGGTCGACGTGCTTGGCCTATTTATATACATGATCACATTGTGCTCACGGAACCGTTTAAATTGTCCTACTATATACATAGAATATGGATTGTAATAATCATACCGCTGTATGATGAAATGATTATGTAAACATTTCAGAAGCAAATCTTAACATCGTGATTAAATTGTAAGCAAAATGGTATAGTTTGTTACTCTGATGAACTTTTAGTGCACACATACTTCGTAGACTAAAAAAAATATTTCCCGATTTCATTTTGAGTTCTTTCTGTTGTTATAGTTAAGCTATGGCAATAAATGGTAGATTAAAATCACCTATATGTATATGGAAATTTGGTTGTATTTCTAGTTAAAATAATTTAAAGGAATTCTTATAATTTTTCAGTGGACATATCTTTTTCATTAACGCTTGCTTTAACTCCAGGCCATAAGGTTAAAGTTTAAACAGTTACACGCAACCTTTTGTTGAATGTGTAGTTGATTCAAAATAGATGTATTTGTTCGTCTAGCTGTCCATGGTATACGCAGCATGTCGCCAACAGAACATCTCGAAAGCATCAATTCTTCTTCGGTCGGCTGTTTTTATTGTCCATGTCTCCGAAGCATACATAAATATTGGGGAGATTAGTGTCTCTACTAATCGGATCTTTGTGTTCTGCGTTATTTGTCTATCCTTCCATATTTTCTGTAATCCGCTCATAGCTTGATTTGCCATTTGTATTCGTTTTCTTATTTCAGGTTCTGTGTTCCCTTGATTTGTAATTATCTACCTGAGGTAATTAAACTTAGCTACTATTTCATATTCTCCTATTTGCTGTACATCTGGTCTATTTCCATCAGCTCTGTCGATTATCATAATTTTGGTTTTGCTCCTATTAGTTTTTAGCCCTACGTCCTGTCCTGGCTCTGTTGGTCTAATCTAGAGCTATCTAAGCTAAGAGTTCTCCCAGTTTTTCTATGTCAGCCGCAATCAGAGTAGTGTCATCGGCGTATCGAAGATTGTTTATTCAGTCATTCAGTCCTCGGTTATTCTCCTCATTATGTCTTTTCCATATACAGTAGACGCTCGATAATGTAAACACCCGATTATGGAAACATCGCGCTAATATAAGCACAAAATTCTTACTATAGGATCAAATGGAACGCCCGATAACGTAAACAACCTGTAGAGCTCGATAACCTAAACACTTCTGCTTTCACTGTTTTTATAATGTAGCGACACAATTTGCAAAAAAATATTATTTGTGTTATTAAACGTAATAAAATCACGCTCGCTAATGTAAACATTTCGATAATGTGAACACACTCGGGGTCCTAATTAGTTCACGTTATCGTTATCGAGCGTCTGCTGTATATTGAAAAACATGGGAGACATGATACATCCTTGCCGTACCTCTGCTTCTACTTTCATTTTTTGCGATAACTTGCCGTAAACTTTTACTCTGTTGGTGTTATTATTATATAGGTTTTTTAGTAATGTTACTAAATGACTGGGCACCTCCATATCCTTTAGTATTTTCCATAGGTGCCTCCATTTGACTGAATCGAAGGCCTTTTGATAATCTACAAAACATATTAGCATTGATGTATTATATTCTCTGGTTTTTTCTATTAATTATCGTAATCTTATAATCTGTTCCCGGGTGCCCCTCCCTTTCACAAAACCTGTTTATTCCTGGGGGATTTCATTCCCAAGGTAAGACTTTAGGCGTTCATTTTACACGTGCGCGAATATTATACTTACATGTGATAGTAGGGAGACTAGCCTGTAATTGCGGCAGTCTTTTGTTGACCCTTTCTTATGAAACGGGATAACGGTTGATTCTGTTCAGTCCTTGGGCCATTAGCAAGTCTCCCAGATTTGATTGCATAATTGGTGGAATATTTTCACGTCCTGCTCGCCCATTGCCTATATTGCTTCCATTGGTATTTGGTCACTGCCTGTAGCTTTCTCCAATTTCAATTTCTTAATTGCCTTTGCTATTTCACTTTCTAGTATGCTAGATTCTCTCTCTTCCTCATTGTTTTCTGCTACATGATCACTCGCGGCATTGTCACTGAAAAGATTTTTACAGTACCTTCTCCATGTTTCCAGTATTTTGTCTATTTCTGTTTCTCTGTGTCCTTGATTCTCTATAACCCAGTTTTTCGGTTTGAATTGCCGCGATATTGTCCTCATTTTCTATGCAGATCCTTAGTCGCATAGTTATCTGCATGCTGTTTTAATGTTTTTGTTAAGTTTCTGAAACTCTTCTTTTTTTTTCATTAGTATTTATGCCACTCCTTTTTACATTTCTACGTTCTTCTATTATTTTGTATGTGTTGTCACTCATCCAATGCTGTCGCTTTGATTGTTTGGCTTTTGGCTGTGATTGTAATGCTGTCTTGCTAATGCTGCTTTAATTATCTTCCATGTGGTTTCTGGATCATCTGCCTGTATTTCTGATATTATTCTTTCATCCCACCTTCTTTGTAATGTTTCTTGGAACTGTTGTGTATTGACTATTTTTATTCGTGGTTGATTTTTTGGTTGATTTGTGCATCTTAGTTTGATTTTTATTTCTGCCATCAGAAATTGATGGTCAGATCCACATTCGGCGCTTGGATAAGTTCTTGTTGTTTTAATCGATGATCTCCATCGTAATCGTACCATTATATAGTCAAACTGATTTTTATGTGTGTTTCCAGGAGAGCTCCATGTATACAGTCTGCGTATATGGTGTTGAAACATAGTATTCATGATCGACATACTGTTGTCTGTGGCGAAGTTAAGCAGTCTTTCGCCACGTTCATTTCGTATTCCCCAATTTCATATTTACCAATCACTCGTCTTAGATGGTTGTCGTTTTTGGTGTTGCCGACGACCTTTGCATTTAAATCGCCCATTGCTATTGCTATTTCTCTATTTGGATTTTCAGATAGGACTGTCTCTATTTCTGCGTAGAAGTTTTCTAGCTCATTATCTTCCGCTTCTGTTGTCGGGGGATACACCTGAATTATGTTTAATATAAAGGGCGATGTATTGTTTTTCATTGATATAAGTCTATTGTTGATTGGATTATATCCAATGACGTATTTTTCTAGGATTTTTGGTATGATTATTGCTACGCCGTTTAAGCTTTCTTCTCCTCCGGAGCAATATACTACGCTGTCATTTGTTCTAAAGTTTTTATTAGGCTCTTCTTTTCCTCTATTTTTGTATTGTTTTTGCTTTTGCTCTATTTAGCAGTATCAAATTTTCCACATGGTGCCTGCATATGTGGCCGGCATCCAATTTCATGTCTCCTATCCCGGACGTAGGATGGCGCCGGTTGCTAGCCGGGGTGCCAGGCATCTCTGTTTCTATAGTTTCAAGTTCCTCCATAATCTACTGAAAAATTCTGGTGGGAAGTCTTGTGAGGTATATTCCCGTTCCCTTCCCCACCGCAATACCGCAGCTGTTGCAGATATATCAGCGCCTGCGGGTATCTGGGATTGGACCATATGAAGCGCTAACTGCTACCAGGCTCCATCTCAGTACTGGCATTTGCTGCTGCCCTTTGCAGTTTTGGTGTTTAGCCGTCATAATCTTCTGGTCTCATTATTGACGCCTTTTTAAGCCACACACCTTGCTTTCGCCATTTCGCCACCTCTGCCGATTTCTACCCTTATCAGATTGTTATTCGCTTTCAGTGCCGTTATTGTGCAATTTACGGTGGGGTTTGCGTAGGATCTTCCCTCACGAGGTTTAGCCTGTGAACCGACACAGTTTTCCGGGGTGGGGCCGCTGGTTGTAGTCCAGCTACTTGGAGCGACTGGTGAGAGTTGTGGATTGCCGGTGGACCATTGTGGCGCCATCTTTCTATTTCAATAGAAGCGGTTGATGTGCCTGAAAGGTACTACCACTACACCTACACTACTTTAGAAATCTCGTATTAATTTAAAAATGCCTGAGTAGCAAAATTAATATGGGAATTCAAAAGTATTTTGGGCATGAATACCGAGGGAGAGCTAAAAAGATTAGTCATTCAGAGTACAACAAACGGGAAACGACCAAGAGGACGCTCCCCAACTAGATGGCTCGACCAAGTGAAGCAGTTAACAGGACTACAACTCAAAGAAGCCTTAGATGCAGCCCAAAATCGTCATGAATGGAGACAAACTGTTGAGAACGCCCCACAATACTGAAAAATCGCGACTTCCCAGAATGGGGAAAATACGACTTAGAAGAAAGAAAGGTACCTATGGTAATCAAGAAAGGGCTTTTGTGTTTCTATTTTTCTCCCTTCTTCTCCTCTTCCCCCCTTCTACCATATAACCCCCCCCTCTTCTCTCTCGTTCTCTCTCATCTTTCTTAAATTTTAATGTAATTAGTTATTTTATTTTCTTTTTAACATTATTCTCTTGCTGAGACTACACACCCAAATGTAGGCTACCTATTTGAAAGTTTACTTCCCGGTTTTTCGGTTAATTGTAGATTTACTATATTTCTATGTCGTCTCTTTCTTTTTAGAGACCTAAAATTATTTTAGTTTGTTTCTGGAATTAAGACTAGTCACCGACGCATAATTTCATGGTAGACTACAAAATCTTGGAATTTGTAAGTATCCTTGATAGCTATCTATTTTAAATCGTTTTGTAAATGGTTGCTAGCAAAACAACATTATTTAATTTTTAGTGTATTTCTCCAGTTAAGGCTACACATAGACGCCATAGGGTAGACTGAATACGTTTGTACGTTCGGCTGAACGTCTGATAGTTGTACATTGTAAACAAGTCTAAGTAAGTTGTTATGCAAACATTCTAAAATAATATAGTGAAGAATTATATTCTGAATAATTTTGTATTCTCTCTGTTAATCTCCAGTGTTGAAGCTAATCATTGAGGCGAAGAGTTACCCTAAGACAGCTATAAATTTGTTCGAAACTCTGTTAATTATATAGTCGATGCAAAATTTTGAGCAGAAAAGCTAAAATTGGTATTAATTTTATATTTTAATCTGATTTTTTTTTCAAATTGTTGTTCAGCAGTATTTTTAATTATTGTACATTTCCTTAGTTTCTTGTCCAATATTGAACGTAAATGTAGACCTCAGATACAAGGAGATATCATTTCACTTTAACAATGTTTATTATCTTAAGTATATTGAGCTACCGACATCAAAAAATCGAATTATTTCCAAAATTTTTTGCACATTACTTTTGGTGTATTTTCTGAGTCCTTTAGCAGACGTAGAAAAGCTCGAAGATAGTTATAAATTCAATAAGGCCGCCTTTTACCTTGAAACCCAACTACCTAACTCATTTCATGAGCTTCACATTGACGCTGATGGGAATTTAATTCAGCATAGGAAGAAACTTGCGCTATTGTCGCCAAGTGCAATTACAAATGCAGAAGCGAAAGGTTACTTCATTATTAACCTTCTACTAATCACTATCGTTATTGCATTTTAGCCTCGCGAGCTGAACCATTATGTCTACGATATTAAATCGCCTTGTAGAACAATTCCACTTTGCGCTAATCCCGCACTTTTAAAAATTTTAATCACGTAGTCCCGTTAATTATGTCGCTGCCATCTTTACTGGGACTCGGCGAAATTTATGTAAGTTAATCTGTGAGATATGCAGAGTCGGGTAACGTTTAATGTCGACTTTACGGAGCGAGCATGCTGCTCATAACTCGTCTTGAACGCAAAACTAGGATTTGGACAAGAGCTGCGACGGCTCGGAGGACCACTTTCATATTAAGTGACTCTTATCCCCCTTTTGATGCCATATTTTTACTAGAACCTCATCTATAGCTTGGGGTCTACAACGCGTCGCTGGCCCTCTTCGTAGTATAGTTTGTAAATTAATGAGCGTACATATTAAATTTAAATTAAAGTCAAGGACATAATTCAACCAGTTTTGATATTAAAATTTAGATAACTGAACCTGGGGCCTTTGCTTAACTTTTTATTCAACTTTTCTAGATTTGTTTATGACATATCTAAGGGTGTGTCATAATATTTCTTGTGTTAGACTACTTATTTTGGCAAAATTTTGCCAATATGTATACTAAATCACAACAATTTCAATCGTAAGTGATGGGTCGGCAATTTAGAGTTGTAAAATCTCAAAAATGTGTATATATTGTGTTAAAATGCACTATCAACCGTCTAAAAAAAGAAACTTTGTGTAAATATTATTCTACGTATTATTTATGAAAATTATAATAAAAACTCTACGGGTAGCGTATCCTTGAAAATACACAAATAATCTCCAAAAACCCAAGATTTGAACATTTGTTATTTTTCGAATCCTATTTGCAAAATTTAGCACTCACATTTCATTGCTTAACATATACTATTCGTCCTCTAAACAACGGAACTGTATAAATGGAATTTTTCGCTCTCTATTCTGGAAAATGTAAAAACTGCAGACACTGGCATTTTGTCTATTACAATGTAATTCACTCCTCGAAACAAAAAGCGACAATATATGAAAATATTATTCTCATGGGCATTTAATCTCTTAATATTCACATTCCTCAGCAGTTTGACAAAATCTTTCACACCTCCTTTTAATTATTTTAAAGCTTTTGTGTTGAGTTACGGCTAAGTACATTTACTAAAAAATTTACTTAATAACCCTTCGATAATTACAAAATTTAATAATGTTTATAGGTGCCTAATTTAAATTTTTCTTAGTTTCTTTCGGCCTCAAAAGCTAATCTCTAACTGCCCTACGTACTATATGGAATTTTGAAAGATTGTTTGGATAATTTCATACTTTAACTATTTCCATAACTTTCTAAACAACTTTTTGGGGTATCCCAAGAAATATAATTAATTGTTTAGCTATTGCAGGCATGTTAGTCGCACTGGATATGTTCCCTTAAAATGCAGTTTCCTCCAATTAAAAACGGAAAATTAGTCTGTGTTTTTTCAATATGAACAATTCGGGAAACGCAAAAACATATCAATATATAGAGCAGGGGTGGCCAGCTACACTACCTTTGAAAGGCACAATTCAGGAAGGAATATTTGAAAGAGCCATTTATTCATCTTTGATAACAAAACAAACAATAAGAAACTGAAAAATAAGTTCAATTTTTTTAATTTTACCTGCAGATCCGCCCCTCTACCTCCGGTCAGCCTGATTTTTACTGTTTTAACTGATCAGCATTTACCTGAGCTTGTACGAACTACTCTGACAAGTCATCAAAGGGCAATCAGAGCAGGCTAAGAAAGTGTACGGTGTTATTCAAAACAAACCTATGAAAAGACACAAACGAATGCAAATATGTATATAGAAATGCATAGATTGCACCATTAAATAGATTATATGTATCTTGTTGGCGAAGTATTATTTTCTTGGGTTCAAGTCTAACATCTCTGCATAGCTTTATTTTAAGAAAAACACAAACGTGGAACGTAGCCCACAGGCTCGTCTGATAATTCATTAACTGTTTATTTTTAGTCATAAAGAATTCTACGGACTATTATTTAAAAATAGTATGTATTGTGTTGAATTTTCTGTATTGTAGTTTAATTTAAACTGGTTTCTCACCCAAATATGAACAATGCCGACTCGAAGGACTATTTTCGTATTAATATTTTATTACTGTTTTTTTTTACAGTACCTAGTTGATATTGATATTTCAGTTTTCTCGTGGAGGTCGACCTAGTACAATATAACGGGCCTTCTCTGATCTACACCAAAATCCTGTAAAAGTACTCATTTAAAATTCTTGCAACATTTACATAATTTAAATTGGTCTTGAAATCGAGATTTTCTAAGATTTCCGTCTTGGGAACGATTCCGATCCGCCTTTAATCTCTAGAGACGAGGGTTGACAGCTTATTATCTCTTTCTTACCTGAGCGGTGCCTCGGATTGGGAAGATGTGCACGCTGGAGGGCGTTGATTCCCTCAGAGCGAGTATTCGTTACAACCGGGATCATGAATAAACAAGGAAATTTATTATTTACGGCCTGTGTTACGGATCTAACTCGGCGTTTAGCAATCTGCAAGTGCAGTCGGCGAAATTACCCGCAATCGGCCGTTCTATTTGCATGAATGGGAATTGAAATTATACTTAATAGTAGTTTCCAACTTTCCTTGCTAACGCGAACCCGCTTATCTTATAAAAGTCGCCTTCTTTTTTTTTCGTGAGTGCCTGCAGCAAGCTTCGCGGAAGATATCAGGTAGTTCTGTTATTGCAGCGGATGCAAATGAGATTCACTTCAAGTTTGCTATTTTAATTATTATGGTTCAGCTAGCTGATGGCATTGTAAATTAAGTCTGAAATCCTTCTAATGTACATAATGTTATATTAATATTATAAACTGAATCTTCTACTTAACTATACTTGTACAGTTTCTATTCTACAAATATTTCATTTTTTGTTATTCCCTCACTAGGCGAATGCGAAAATAATTCTGATTTTAGTAGCAAATAGAATTTCAAATGTGCACAGAAATTGAAATCACGAAACAAAAAGAGCAACCTGTATTTTATGTTTACAAGATAATCATATTATACCCTACGTTACATAAACAAAGACTAGACAAAGATTATTGATTCGATTTAATGAAAAAAATTAATTTCTCTTCAACTAAACCGCACTAGTAATACAGGATAACAATAATAACATTTACTATACAGATCAAAGTTAATGCGGGTACAAAAATATGATGTATATACCATACATTTTGTATTTATAAGGTTCAACTCGCTGAGAAAGCCTGTTGCTGATCATACATATTTCGTAAACCTAAAAGACTGATACGACCTTGATGAAACATGCAATATGAAGACATATTTGTAACAAGAAACCATCCACAACATGAAAGGGCACGTCTAGGTATTTGTTTGATTGTATTTTTCAAGAAATTCGATTTTTTTTGTACCACACCGTAATTTAAAGTGAATCTGTAACTTTTAGATTTGTTTCGTAGAAACGAAATCCCCTTCTATTTTTGAAAATGCTTAGCTTCAATATTATAGCATGAGATGTGTTCAATTTCCACCCCCTTCTATTTGTTGACTTTCAAATCGGACATATAATATCACTAATACCTAGAGCAGTAAAAAAATAGGTGGTGCTATTATAATAATCCTAATAATATCAAATAGACAAAATTATTCAATGTCAACTTACCTAGTTTTTGTAGACCAAGTCTATCCTTCTGTCCTTTAATACAGCAAAATTATTTATTATGTTTTCGTAAAATGGTTGATTTTTTATTAATTCTAATAAGAGATCTTTTTGAATTGAAATATTTGCCAAAGAAGAAAGCCTATCTTGAGATGCATTTCTTAAGTACGTTTTTACTCGTTTAAGGCAAGATTCCACTGATGCACTTGTCGACGGAATAGTTAATATGAGGCAAAACAATTTGTAGGCTTCGGTAAAAATTTCTTTGTTGTCATTGAGATTTTCTAGTAATCCTTGGGTCTGTAGACATAGGAGTCGGTAGCTTTCATCGGCATAAAGAAGATTTAATTCGTTTTTCAGACGCTGACATCTTGTAAATATTTTGCCATAAAATTGACCTAAACTTTCAAATGCTTTAGACGGAAAACGCGAATCATATTGTTCGAAATTTCGTAGTATCAGCCAAAGACATGAATTGTAACTTTTCGCAGTCTTGAAACCTTACTTCCATTTCCATTACAATGTGATCCAGTACTTCATAAAACAAAATTCTATATTTTCTTCTGTCATTACTTGAAAGGCTAGCGTATTCCCGCTTAGGGCGCTTAGAAATATCGAGTTGTGTTATTTCTATTTTCTTAGTCTTTTCGAAGAGTGTATCAAAGAAATCGTCATTCCCTTTCCTCTTTAATAGTTCAATATTTTTATTTATTTTTGTAACACAAAAATTAATATGCAATAATTTCATTTAGAGAACATCAAATAATATGTCAGTCAGAGAGAAAATATCATTAAATACTGCAGCTAAAAATGTGAATTCAAAATTGTTGAAATCGTTTAAAAACCGACGGTCAAACCCGAACATGCAGTTCAGCCGCTGATTGCGACTGAACTCTTCACTTGCGCGATTTGCCGTGAACCAATTATATTGTATATTGACGTAGGCGTTACCATGGCAACGGAGGTATAAGTGCAGAGTTAAATACGTTTGAGGCTGACTCTTCACTACAATTGCACGAGTGTTGTAGCTAACATTTCTTATGGTCACTGTGTTCACTGCATTTAATATTAAAATTTTAAATACAAGGGGACCAGAAAAAATGTTATGTGTTTGTTTTCACTAAGCTTATTGTATCTACGAGTATGCATGCCATAAATAAACGACTCCTAATAGGGGTAATACCGATAAATAATTTGTTATGTAGTTTAAATAAATATTCGCAATAGAATAAAAATTTTAGATGAAGCGGCACTTCACCTACTTCACTTGATGAGCCGCCACTGACCTAAAGAAAACCAGTACAAGCTGAGTTTTTTGGGCGTTTAACCATATTAAGAAAATAATAATAAAAGTGTATGCCCTTCGTACTTATCGGCACTCGCTCTTATAAAATACAATTGCTCTTCTTTTTCTCCCTTCACCCGAGTTTTCTACCCCCCAATTTTCCTTTATCCAAACTCTATTTTTTCTTTTTTAAATTCTTTCTTTCTTTCGCCTACCCTATTTCCTTATATTCGTTATTTCTCTACCCCTCTTCCCACTTCCTCGGCACCATTACGTTCCATTCTCATACTCGTCTTTCTCTCTTTCAACCACTTTCCTATTTCATTTTATTTCGTCGTTTATTTCCCCCTTCATTTTTCTTTTTCCCCATTTCCTCTTCTTCTTTTCTCCTCTTGTTCTTCCCATCTCCTCATTCTTCCTCCTCCTTTTCTTCTCTGTTCTTCTTCTCTCGTTTCCTTTCCACCCATTATCTCGTCCCTTACGCGGCTTTCCTCCCGCCCTACGCCCCTCCCTCATTCCAGCGGTGTCTGGGGAATGGTAAGAAGGGTTCCCTCTTCGCCACCACTTCCTAGTCCCGCAACGCTGGTGAGAAAATATAAAAAATATATTCCTGGCAACGCTGACCGGCCCTAGCAAAATTTCCAGCCTTACAGCTGGCTGGATTTAACCTTGTTGGTGGAGGTGCGCGGCGCGAAAAAGAGTGGGCACTAGGAGGAACAGAGAGGAATACAATGTATATGGGCAGTTAGCCTTCGGTACACTCATTAAAAGAAACGCGCGTACCCTTTTTTGATTTAATTTTAGATTGAAACTCCACTGCACGCACTTTTCACTGGAGTGTAAAGCGATGTTGACTGCTACAAACACACGATGCAAATGAGCTTCAGGCCTCCCCCACCAATTTCGTGGCAGTGGTGGTAGTGCGCAATGTTCACTCAAAAGCAAACTTAAAATCGGCAAGCTATACCTGCTACTATCCCAAATAAATTGTGTCGCTGTAAAGGCAGACTATTATTATAGGTATAAAAGGTAGTTATTTTTTAGTTAACAATTTAGTACAATATTTGTATTGTGTACGTAGATGTATGTGTATTAATCAAGTAAAATACATTAATAGCTTTTCGTAATCATATATTTGTATAGAAATAAATATTTTCTATTAAACACAATCCACAATCTGGAAACTCCTTTCACATCAATTACTGCTAACTATTCAGGCTATTATTTATCCGATTAATAGCTTCACTATAAATATGCATTCTATAATGTAAGTTAGAAGAAATCTGTTAATATTACATATTTTAAATTTTATTTCAGTGATTTCTTCTTTCAGTTCCTAAAACATTTTGTAATTTGGGGCTATATTTTCGCTCGAGGTTTTTTACGTAACACTGAAGTGAATGTTCATTTCTGATATATTGTATCTATTATAGAAACTATTATATTATCAGCTGGTTACCCTAGACACAACAGTATTATTTGTTATTTAAATCGGTTTATGAAATGAAAAGGTACTACAATAAATATCATATATTCAGAAGAATTAAAAAAAGACGAATTTTATATTTAATAATTCGTTTGCTGATTATCGTTTTTATCAGTTACAGTCGCGGTATTATTTTCGAATTCATGAGACATCTAAGATATTGTTACTGCTCTTTTTGAAACACGATATTTCTATACAAAATATTCAGTAATTTGATAAAAGGTAAAACTCAAAAAACATGATATTTTAAAAAATGTTTGAAATAACTTAAAATGGGTCATTGTTTTTAAAGAAACATAAGTCTGTTAAATGCTATGGATCAAAAAGTATCTGCTCTAAGGAATAAGTGCATGGTCATCGAAGCTCGAACGCTTGAAAATATTTGGTGTTGGTCTTGATTTGGAGACAGCAAGCCTAACTTGGTGTTGTCGAAGCTCTATTCAAATTTTTAACTGCAGGTATTATGTGCGATGGTATATGTTTATTATTATGTTCTTAGGAAGATGCGTTAGTCCCAGTAATTTTCCATGATGATGTGTTTTTTATATGAATTAATGGTTACTGTGGTTATGAGAAAGTCCAGACGAAGTGCTCACCAATTCTTCAAGTAACGCCAACTTGCAAGTAGTTCCAGTTGTATGTTCTCAGCTGAATAATTAGTGCCCGTTGAAGGAAGTACATCACCTACAACATGTGAATAGTTTAGGTATGGCTCCTATTGTGGGCCTTTAAATGCTCAAATTAATAATGCAGTCATTCGAGGAAACTAGAAATTTCAAGAGTAAAACATAAGGAAGGAATCTATGGCGCACAGTCTTCGGCACAATAATTCTTGTCCATTGTTGAGTCAAGTCTTTTGTGTTTGACAATACTTGACGGAAGTACTTACCACACAATGTTATGTAACAAATCTGCTATAATTTTCGCCAGAGAGTTTAACTTTGACAATAACAATAATTTGCCTTGAGCACACACATTACGGTCTTTGTTTTGGGTTAGTTATTATACAATGTGTAGGCCTTGGAAGCATTTTATTGGGCGAGGACGCTGTTAAGCCAAAGGAATTATGCGCGTTCACAAACTCGGCGTGTGTATGCTCGTTTGCGGTTTCTTGCTAGATGTCGCAGCTTCTCCTTTCCTAAATCATGTCTTACAATTGCGGCTTAATCTCGACCCCTGCAATAGCCTCGTAATAATATAACTGTCTGACGGACTATAGACAGACAGCACATAATGCATATATAATTCAGCCGTACTCCTGTTATACAATCTTTGTCATTTACACACAAAGCTAAATAATTAAAATATTCAAGATGAATGTAATTAATCCGTAATCTTCGAACAGCCGTGTTCATTAGTGTAGAATGTGTACATTCTAATAATATCGAATTGATTTAATGAATTCTATTACTGTTTTTAAACAGTAGAATTTACGTTGGCTGCTACATTTAATAAATTAGATTTAATTAAATATTTAAAAAACATAACAATCGCTTTAAGTATATCCAAATTAGGTCTCTAATTTTTAGTGAAAAATATGCAACCAAAATGATAACTTTATAATGGAGAGGTACTCGAACAAACATCCGAAATAGCGGTGTCCTGTATTTGCTATGACAGACATACGTAAGATAACAATCATTGATTTGTAGTTAACAGCTGACAATTTCTTCAATTTGTTTTATCTGAAATTTAGTTAATATTATCAGTGTACTGCTCAAACGTGTTTCGAGAATGCCACAGCACCTGCTACTCAGAATCCGGTAAAAATTGACAATTTTACTAAAAGTTCTAAGCACTAAAATTGTTAGTAAACTAGGGTAAAAATGTCCAGATATTCTTAAAACAGTACTCTCTCAAGCTGCGCCAGGGATTTATTTAAACTTCGTTCGACTAGAAATGCGAGATATTCTTCTATAAAGTTGAAGTGTTTACAATTTCAACTCCTATTAAGCTGTAGGTTCTCAATGTCTACGTACTAATTCCATATGTTTCGGAGCCATTTATTTTAAAAATATAGATTCAAGCTATCGATGCTTATTTTTTCCTGTAAGTATGAGTACTGTTATCTGGTGTGATAGTAGGTCAGTTGGTAGCGCGTTCGCTTTCTGGGCAAAACGTCGAATCTGCTTTGGGTTCGACTTCTCAGCATTACCAAGGAATGTATACAAATCTAGTACTCTAACATATTACACACAACTTGCCAATCCGGTCGGTAACCGTGGGATCTTAATGCCAAAAACCTTCTCTGTAATTTCTGTCGTCCGGATTCGACCTTAAACTGTAGGTCCCTCGTCTTTCTACATTCGCGCTGAGGAGAAGCACGTGGCGGAGAAGACATCGGTGCCCAACAGTGGGACACAAAGGCTGTTGATGATGCCTTATCTGATGGGATCATAGAATATCATTCAAACAAACTTATCAATCGGTTGTTGCGCACGATGCAAGAAGAAATTAAAAATAATACCCGAACCGAGTAGTGAGTGATTATTTTAAGAGCAGTACTTGCAATAAAACGGGAAATCGAGTAATGTTTTTAAATTGTGCAATTGTTTTTATTAAGTTAGGACATATTTTCTATTTTCAAAAATATCAAACAATCTGTATTGTACGTAAACAGTAAAAAAATAATTCAAAAAAATAAATAAGTCGAATAACACAATTGTTTTGTGCCACGTGCTTCTCCTCCGCACTAACGTAGAATATATTTATTAAGACGTGATGTTAAACACATACTTTTGTATGGATGAAGTATGTCGTTGTGTGGATGACCGCAATGTTCTGGAACATTTTTAAAAGTTTGTTTTTGATAAGTATATACAATTTAAATATGTATTTGTGAAGTCACAACGCTTCAATTAACAGGGTTACAATATCAATGTTACGAAAGTTATTTAATGTTTTCGTTTTGTAATATACGAATTGTTCGGTATTTTTGAAGTAAAAACATTTTCTGTATATAACTTAAAAGTAGCACTATATTATTTAAGGGACCTCTTAAAATTAGCTAAAATTAGCGTTTCCCGTTGTCATCATAGCTACATTAACATGTGACCTTCCTAGGTACGTTTAATTAGTAAACAACATATCAAAGATTGTAATGTAGTGCAAAAATAACCAAAAATAGATAGAATATTACGATAAAAAATTGCCAAAGTAGTGCAAAAATAGGCTAAAAATCAACCTTCGTATACCTTGTGATATGTTTAGACTTAATACAGTGAAATTTTTCATTTTATTGCACACTGCTGTACTGTGTATTAAGACCCAGTATATACTTCCCCAGGGTCTATAAAACCTACATAATTTCATAATAGTAGAATAATACAAAGACTCTGTAACCAATTTAAGTTGTTTAGCATAACGATCAGCGATGAAATTATTAAAACTGATCTGAGTTGCTATTTCTCAAATAATATAATGCTCAAGTGCTTTTATTTATAGATAAAATAAAGAAAAGAATACCATGGATTTCCTTCGAAAAAGGTTGCACCAGATTTTAATTTTCCAAGCTGGATTAGGAAAACAATAAATTACCACTACCTTCGGACTCAACAGGAAATGACATTAGAATGTCACAATGATGGGGTAGTACTTTATACTATACCTTTTGCTTGGCCCTTTATCTTATATTTTGTACAATAATCAAGCCTTGTACGTCCTAAAAGATCCTGTATACAGTTGCCAATAAACGTATTCCTTGAAATATGGAAATTCTGTTAAAAAATTTGCAAGCAAAGGTATTTTCGAATACATTTCTTTCAGCCATTGTTTAAAAACTTCCTTCCAAGGAAATTCTGAGCGAGGCGCACTTTTTTGTGACAACAAAGCATACAACATGATTCAGGCTAACTCAAACAGTTCTCACAATAACAAATAAGGTTACAATTCGAAACAAAGAGGAAACTTTACAACAATTGTTGCATTAATAATTTGTGTCGCAAACAGCATTACCATTGTGAGCCGTATTCTGCAAAAGGCAAAACGCTGGCAAGTTTCAGACAACTAAATAGGTATTAACAGCACGTGAAAGCAACTTGTAAGGGATTAAGCGCAGCTGCAAGTCGATCATTATCACGTTGATGTTATTATACAAGAAGGCATTATATTAAAACCCGATTTAATGTCGCATCAAATGGATCCGTTAAATGCGGCAAGGTGTCGACGTAGGTGATGATAGCCCCGTTTGCCGGCCTTCGTGCCGACACTTTTTTTCCAAACAACAAAAATTGGCCCTTAGAAGAATACATTAACATACTTAATTCCAGATGAGCGTGATTGTTTTAACGATATCTGAGATGCTTTCTGCGCTTGTAAAATTTTACGAGCCGTTTAGGCGCTTTTAGGATGCCATTTTTATGCCCGATAAACATCAAAAAGTTTGGGAAAGAACTAAAATAAGAATAATTTTGTCGTTTTACAGCACATACAGCATAACCATCGAAATGAGATTTTTTGAAGTAAAATTTTAAGTTTATCCAAAACCAAGCGGATTTTCTTAATTGTTTACGTGGGTTTTTAGATATTTTCAATATTCGTCTCAGCAATCAGAGACCCCGAAAAATGATGCTTATGTAGCAAACTATTTTTAAAACTATATAGTTTTGAGACTCACCTTATTAGACATTATCAAAGACAACTCGTTTTTGTTTATTAATCTTTTACACAAACTTGAAAATTTACAACGGGGTTTAAATTGATGTTAATAATTTCTCCTAGATTTCCCTATTAATATTTACCAAACAGCGCCCTAAATGAAATGAAAATCTTAAACTTCACACACCTTGTTTAGAGAACTACATATAAAACCGTTAGCAGAATTGTATCGTCTAAAATACACATTTTAATTCCCAAATAATTAAAATTTGTACAAATACCATTTTTACCACATATTCGGAGAAATATCGTTATGACTGTGACTTCCAGAAACATTTAGCACACTAAAATACATTTGCCACCTACGAAGAAAATGAGAATTTTTATAAATATCATTTTCAGCCCTCTATTCGGAAAGATAGTTAAAACTATTCTGAAGTATATTTCTTCTCGCAATTGCATCCACTAATTGGTGAATTAATCGACAAGGAATTATGCAACGGTTTGTAGACACTATGGGATGTTACATAATTAAATATTACATGGAAATGTGATTTTTATTTTTTTACATATTAACTTAGTTGTAAAATAGTAAGGATTCACTTCAAGGATTTTAAGTTTAATTTAATATAATATCGTAATTACAGCTGATAAAATTAATTTGTATATATTAATATTAATATATTTGTATAAGTGTATCCATCTGTTAATTTAATTGAATTTCTAGTACACCGAAGAAACGTTAACCTTGTTTTCTCTTGGGTTGTAAAACTTTACCTACATCATTCGAAAATTGAGTCACCCTAAATTTAGTTTTACAAATTAGTACAAAATATTTTTAAAAATACGTAATTTTATAAAAATTGCATCACTTTGCACATAAATTCAAAAAATTTAAAATTATTAAATTTGGAATAAAATATAGAGTAGGATTTTTATAAATAAGTTAACAGTAACGCTATATTAGTATGCTTTTTTATTTTTCTTTGCTCTAAACAACCTTAACAGTTCCATTATTGAGTGATTTTGACAATCTATCTATCTAAATTCTTGGAAACCAAGGGTACTACAACGTATTATTCTTGTAGTAATTGTGTTTTATGGCTAGCAATTGACTGTTGTGCTGAAAGAAACAGTTCAAGCCACCTTACCACTTCAGTCAGTACTACTATAAAATCCATCTTTCATTTTCGTTGCGCTAATAATCTAGTCATCAAATGGACCTGAGAGAAGCACCAAACATTGTAGGTCATGGATTAGGAGGTCAAACGTTTATACCACTAATTTTTTTTAAACCTAGTGTATAGATGTAGATGTTACTTTCTTCTTCTCCGAGTGATTTGCCTCTTACGAGACGTAGCGATGTTCTTTCTTATGCCTGTATTGCGCATTTTAAAGTACCAGAGACATAGAGGACCTACAGCTTAACGTAGGCTCCGAACCACGGGACATGTAAACACTTCTACTCTAGAAAGGATTTACTATGCAGAATCCCTCGCTGGTTTTCTGTTGCCTTACGAGAGAGAATGACCGTTAAAAACCCGATGTTCGGGTACTGAGAATTGAACCCCACACCTTTAGCGTAGAAGTCTAATGCGCTGACCTCTAGCCAGCAATCACCTCAAACATTTTACTTTACAACTATGTAAACTTTGGACATTCCTATAGTCCTTGGCTTATTATATACATACTAACAATTTTTGTTATTTTGTTCTTCTACTAAATTGAAAGACCCCTCCCCCATTCCTAAATTAAATTTAGAGTTAGCATATTATAATAAACAAGTTTTGAAGCTCTGCTTGATAAGTAAATAATATATACTTTAAAATAAATTAAATTTGGAAAATAAAGTAGATCTGTCCTGAAATCTGTTTTTCAAAAGACTTCTATCCAGGTATTATTGCCTAGGGTCATTTTGTTTTTGAATTTTTGTTCGGTTACCGTAAATTTAATTTCCTACAACAGCATGTGGTTTCTTATGTGAATGTCCTTCCTTTACTGTGATTCAATGCA
Organism: Limonius californicus; assembly: GCA_014611495.1. Classification (NCBI taxonomy): domain Eukaryota; kingdom Metazoa; phylum Arthropoda; class Insecta; order Coleoptera; family Elateridae; genus Limonius; species Limonius californicus. The sequence continues at coordinate 29,713 of JABXWE010002745.1, read as the reverse complement.
CAAGCTTCTCTTTTTTGGTGTGTTATGTGATATTTTGCCAGACAACTGCTAATAAACTTATTTTTACATTTCTTCTTCTTATGTGATATAATGTTGATTCGTCCGATTTCCTTTTCGGTGCACACACCTGCGATTAGACTGTCCCACCTGCGCAAATTCCAAAATTCGTCATGTAGCCTCCGTATTGTCTACGATCTGCGTTAGGATATTTCTGCAGTTTCGTAATCATGCTCTTTCCATTTACGGGCTCTCCTTTTACGTTTCAATTTGCGAGCGATATCGGATTGCTAACTGAATTAATAATTCTAACAGGAGTTCCTTTTACGTTTCGACATTGAGCTAGCTTGTCCAGGTGTTATGCAAAAAGAAAATGGTTCTTTGTGAACGTGTTTCTAGAAGTATACATCCAAAAGGCCTATTATGGCGCTGGTTCAAGGAAGCGGAAGAAGAGGAGAGGGCCCCGATACCCGACACCCTCGAAATGAAGAGAAACTTGTGAAGAAGCGGCAGTAGTTGCCGGCCCGACACATGGAAGTCATTTGGGCGGAAATCTCTCAAATTACCCACTGAATGTATAACGTGCCCGTTGTTACTTCAGATTGAAGGTATTAACGGTTTTCGGAAAGTTTGGCGAAATAAGCCGTATAAAACTCACCTCCACTGGGCCGTGTAATAAAACGAAACGTTCGCGTTTAGCAGTTTTATAGGTGAACGAAATAGGCTGATCTCTCCAGCAGTTTCATTCCAGATCAGGGCTTATTCACATTCGACTGGATTCGCAAAGTACCGCAACTTTCCACATGCAAGATATCCATGAATAACTTTGCAGGCTCGCCACAATTTCTGCCGTAAGTTTTCAGACTTGGTAGTTTGATGAGTTCGCTAGAATGCTCATCCAAGTGTAAAGTTATCTCGTTTATAACCAACCGAGGAACAATTATTGCCAGACAATAAAACGTTAAAAGGTTTTTAATTACGAAATATTTAATTAACCGCAACCAGCTAATTTCCTTTACTTTGCCCTCTCCTCCAGCGTTCTCCATTAATTAGAAAAAGTAGTTGTTGCACACAAAACAAGTTATGCAATTATGCAAAATTATAAACGAATTAAATCTAAATTCTCGCTTCGTATTCCCCGACACATACGTTGGGAATTTTTAGCTACTTCCTGTTTGGCCTACATAAGCGGCGTTGCGTTAGATGCAATTAATTTTATGCACATTACGTTCTATTTTCAGGGAATTTATTAATATTTACGAGTAAGTTTGTCATAGCTTTGAACTCTCAAAATGGTGGTCCATTAGCAACATAAACATCCGTATTTTATTTGTCGACCGTCCATTTCTCTGGTTAAAAGAAATTCCTACTGTAGATGTAAACTATTTATTAAGGAATAAAAATTCAGTCTAACCCACATCGGTTATTGATTGTGACGTTTTCTATAATTTACACTTTTTTGAAACAACGTAATACGTTCTAAAAATTACTCTTTCAGAAATTTTCGAAAATTCGATGATAAATACGGTGGAACCTCGATATGTCAAAGTTGAGGGGAAATAAAAATAATTCGAGTTATCAAAAATAGCTCAAAATTACATACACATTAAATATTTATGATATTGTAAGAACTGAAAGTTCGGTGTCTACAATGAATGCTGTACTATACTATTTAAGTTCAATCGACATACCGCCGCCGAAAGTGTGTAAATGGTTATTGACCGGAAGACTGCCATAAATGATCATAGCGTTGACGTAGAAACCCGCAATTATATATTCGAAATTAATTTCTAGTTACAGAAATATTTACTAATAGCACACGCAGTCTAGGGCATTATAAAAAGCTTTAAGTTATCAACAAATTCAAGGTGTAAATGGTCGTTGACCGAAAGACTGCCATAAATCACCGTAGCGCTGGGGTAAAAAATTCTCTTTGAGGCATTTAACTTGGAGTTACAGAAATATTTGCTAATAGCAAACCTAGTCTAGGGAATTATAAACAGCTTTAATTTATCAAAAATTCGAAATATTGTAATCCGAGTTATCAATATAAAAATATGAACAATGGAATAAGCATTTTGTTGGAAATCAGCTTCTAGTTCGAGCAATAAAATTAAATTATCGAGGTTCGAGTTAGCAAGATTCGACTGTACATAAGAGTATAAAGAAATACCGTAGAAGTTATTTTGTTCTATTTTATAGCGTTTTGCCAGTCGTTTACAATGCCTGCTTTTATATTCAAAAATTACAGAGATAAAACATTTTTAATTCTGCAATGTATTTTGGGTCAATTTTCTGCCACCGTATTCTTTTAACTGCTGAAAAAAGCGGAAAAAGTTGTATACCGTCGTGCATACTTTTCATATTTCTTCGTTGTTCTTTTCTAATATGACTGCAGCCAGTAATAATTCTTTTATTTGCTCTTATATCTGTGTATTTCAACATTTTGTTCAACATCTCTAAGTTGCTTCATATTTTCTATATTGTTTCTGTTGCCTGTTGCACTCCCCTATTCCATTAATAATTTTATAACGTTGGTATTGAAATGCACCCACTACGAGGAACAATTTTTTATTGTGTAATAGCCATCTAATAATTTCCCCATGGGTCGTTTCCATTTTGCTATTTATATCGATAGTATTTTTCGTACATTTTTATATGATCATCTCGTGTGCCTATAATTCATTCATATTTATTGGATTTGGTTCATATTTTCTGTATTTGTATTTGAACTCAGTAATTTCTCTGTATTTTCTTCTACATTTCCATTATGTGTTATGTTCATTTTAGAATGTGCCGCTTTGTATGAATTAATTTCTTAATTTGTTTGCCGCTTCGTAGGAATTGGTGACGTTATTTTAATTGCAGTCTTATTTTGGGTTACCATTTCTATTTTGTCTTTCGAAGTTTGAGATATGTTAACAGTTTCTTTTGTGTCAAAATTGCAGACTCTTGTTTTTCTCGCGCGCGACCTCGAACGCTTCCGAGAACTCACGTGTCCCTTATTCTAGAATATTTCATAACGTTTCGAAATATGGTGCAATTTTGGGGGGGAGAGTGCAGATTCCCGTTGCGTTTTCACGCCAGTCGATCTTCCACACTTTTTGACTCCGGACCTTCCCAAAACTACATCTTTAGGGAAGGGCCGTAAATATATATCGAGTGCTGCAAGTGTCGGCTTGGATTTTCTACGGGTATACCTGGTGTAATTTTCGTTTCGTTGTTTTACCATGGGGTTGAAAACAACACATCGACAATTGTCGGATATTAGTACGCTAGGATTTTAAATCCATACAAAAGGCAATTCTTTGTGAATTGGCCAATCGCCGTTCGGCGGATGAATTTCGAAACCCAGCACCCTGTTGCTGCTACTATCGTTCAACGATTAACAATGTGCCTTTCAACATATTTTCCTGCATTTGGAAATCACCCCTCCGGGGGTGCCTGCCTTCTCCGAACTTCAAGGTAAAGAACCAGTTTTTTTTGTGCAGTGTAAAAAGAAACCTTTCTTTTCCCTCGCGCAAACTTGCAAAATTCCACAATATTGGACTTCTTTGTTTTATGCAACCTAAAAGCGATCTTCAATCGCCATTTATCTATTGTTGAGTGTAAAAGATATTAATACTGTATTTTTCCTGTAAACTCTATGTCATTGGCCACACAGATTCATTAAAATATCATAAATATTGTGCGTCAACGGCGACGAGTTTTGTGTTTTTTGGACGTTCAAATAGTTGTAAACTCATAAAAATGCCATTTCCTGTCTTTTCTTTTTGTATCGCCATACCAATAATTTCATTGTATGTGTTTTAAAAGTTACTGCCTCTTTTATTTTTGTGTACTCTGTATTTGTTTGTGTAAGAATTTTGCAAGCTTTAAGTATATAGGAGGAGGCACAATCACGGTAAGTTCCATTCCCGTAAGCTGTTGGCTTCTCGGCCTTCCACGAGGACCTACAACCAGCTGGATTTGGAAGGTGGCGCCCACTTATTTTGACTTACCCTGTACACAACTAAAGATTTCCTCCCCTAAGCGATTTTCACGAACTCCTCCTACTCCTCTGAGCTAAGCTGTAGGCCGTTTTCCATCTATCTGGTTACGGGTCGTCGAAAAAGCTCGATTGACCCGTAACATATGCACGGATGAAAAATTGTATTTGGTATTTCATTTTCGCGTACATGTTTCCCGCGTGTGTTGACTCCAAGAAAGTTTGTATTTCAGTGAGCCTTATATAGAACATTTCCTTTGATTTCGGCTATTTCTGACTGTTTATTTTTATTAAACCGTAGGTTCAAAATACAAATTTCTATTAATATTTGTATTTGCGATTTTCCGGTTTCTGTATATTTGTTTCCTCTTTTCAAGTTTCTTATAAATAGTTGTATTAAAATTGTTCATATGTTGCTTCAGCTATTATATTCATACGAGTCTCTATATAGTAAAAAAGAGGGGAAGCCCTACAATTTTCAAACAAATTTGAAACCGAATCAAACTTCTTGTAGAGTGCCGCTGTAGCTTTACATTTCTTCTGGCATTTGTATCCGTTTATTACCACCATTTACAAAAACTAACTATAATAGTTCCATTATAAAAGTTGGAAGGAAAGGCCGAGGGTCTCCACGGTATACACAATATCTTATTCCATCCTGAATGGAGTGCATTCAAGTTGGTGCCACGCGATTATACAAGGTCCTTTTCACATGTTCCCCTTTTTTGCTGTTTTTATTCCTTTTCTATGACGGCCCTCTCGGTTGCACCCGGTTCGGATCGTTCTTCGGCTATGCCGATAGCCCCAAATTGAATGGCGACCAGTATTCCGTAGAACGCGCCCGGCAGCAGCCCCTATTCTCCGGTTACTCGGCCTTTCAGAAATAATTCTGCTGAACTTTTCGCTGGCACGGTAAAACATCCACCGACATGGCCGGGTATAACGGAAAATTAACTATGACAGCGGGTATTGTTTAAAGACGTCGTGATGTATATGCAACAAACTTTTTGTGTTTGCGAGCAGTAATGCGGGTCGACTTTTCATTTTCTTCGCTTTTTTCGTCCGGTGTTTAAATACGAACTTCAAAGAGTGCATGTGTGCGGCTCGAGTGCAACAAAAGCGCCGACGTTCGGAAAATAGTGGAAGAGACAACAAATTATAAATTTAGTGCTCGTAATTGAAAAGGAACAGCGGATACAGCTAATAATAAGTTCTCTGACACCAAACATTTTAACGGTCGTTCGAATGCTAACATGCGATAACAATTTCCAACGGGCAGCATATAAAGTTTCTTAATGACGACATAGAATTAATGTTGGATATAATATTGAAGTAAGTTAAAATATTTAAATGCAAGAACTTTTAATTAAAAGTTTTATATGGTAATAGCGATAACTTAGAGAGCTAACTATAAATTCAAGATCCATAATCTTATAGACACTTTTATGTTTTCAAAATATAGAAGGTTGTATATTATATATATTATGCAGCGGAAGTACGAAAACTGTGGTGTTGATATGGTATATTTTGAAAAACCAAGTGTTTACTAAGTTGATTTCTATATTTAATGGACGCTACTACAGCAGTATATAAAATTTTACATAACATATAAGGAGGATGGTTTGTAAACAAATGAGGATTTTTCTTAAAAATGCTGGAATGCATTATTTTAAAACTGATTATTTATTTTAAGTTATTCACTAACTAATTGTACCTTTAAATGCTATATAAAATGCTGTATAAAATGCTCATATTTAGTTAAAGCTGTTTTAATTTAGATAAATATTTAGTTTAAATCCTATCCCAATGTTTTTGAAGATCCTAAGTTTAATTTACACAAATAACGTTGACTAAATTTTACGAAAACGATTCTGTGTGAAACTCTGCATCTGAGAATAAATTTTAATTCTAGAGCTCACTTTTACCGGAAAATGTATTCATTCTGGAATTACAATTTCTAACTACACGTAAACAGTTTCGCCATGAACAATGTCATATCTCAAATAAGAATTTTAATTAAAATTGGATTTGCCTATAAATTTTTAACATAAACTTTAAATTTTCTATGCAATGTTTTACAGGATATTTCAACGACAAAAACAGGAAAAAGTTCTAAGTGTACTTCGAAGTTTTATTTTAGATTATTACCTTAAAAATTAAAATTTTAATGAGTACTTACATTAGTGGGCCATTTATTATTTCATGTACTTAGATGTCGTGACCATCGATAATGCTATAATGGCTCATAATTAATTCACACCTTTTCACTGCCCATAAAAGTATTGCGTTTGATAGTCTAACAATTCTGTTATCTCCACATGAAAAAGGGGGTCTTTGTTGGAAAAGTATTTTTATCTTTTGAATTAAATCGAATTACTATGTGGAATATATTCAATTTGTGGCGCGCATAGTCATCGAGTGTTCTACTTCCATTAAAGTGTTTCTGTTTTTGAGTTTAGGAAAAAAAATGTATATTATAACTCAATCATAAACTCGTAAACGGACAGTAAATTAGTAACTTAATGTATGTTAAGAAGGAATTCTGGTGATCTGAACTGGGTTAATTCTAACGTATAAAATCCGCACATTGCATGGTGGATTTTATTGGATTTATTGATGCTCTGATGATGAAATAAAATATAAAATACTTAAAAATTACTAAAAATACTTAGTTAACATTAAATAGTTAATGTAGGCCCACACCGACATCCCCATAAAACTTCGAATTCTAATCGTTGCAATGGCTTTTATTTTTGTAAGAGTAATAAAGAAAATAGGCGATACAAACATTAAAAAGGTCTACTAGAAATGATAAATTAATTATTAAAATAGAGGAAAGCAAGCAGTTCTTGAAAAAAATTCGAAAATATATTTGAAAAAGGAGAATTCTCAAATCCATGTATAAATGTAAATCAGGAAATAATTAACAATCTTAATATTGCCGTCAGCTAACGAGAATGCATGATCGAAGAATGACGGCGCCCTTCCGAGAAAATTGGGCTACTCGATACGAGAGTCCCTGCGTTACTATTCTATATAAAATCATTTCTGCATATCGAAGCTAAGCAATGAACGAGACTGTAGTAATGTTTTCAAAGCAGGTCGTAGACTGTTTACTATGACTTCTCCTTCTAAGATATGAAATCCCCTTACTTTAGCCCCCTCATGCACTCTCATTAACCGACGATAATACCAATTAGTAGTTTCGTATGCGTGGATCCTAAAAATAATTTCAGTTTTAGATACACTAATTCGAATTACAAGCATACACAAATTTAACACAAGGTACGACGTAGCCGTCTAATTGCCAAATTCTTATTTCATGTTAGATTACTTGAGAACTTTCTATTAAATTGATTTGTAATTATAATTAAGGGCCCACAACAATATGATGCCAAAATATTCGGAAATTGTTTCTTGGATTTAAATTTTTATTTGAGTAGAAGGTTGATTGTCTTTTTTCATAATACTACATTTTAAGTAGTACCAGAAGTACTTGCATTTGGTTTTCTTGGAACTCACGTTAAGCTGTAGGTCTTCTATACATGTAGCACTTTAAATGCCGAACAAAAACATACGGGAGTAAATTGCTGTATCGTTTAAACGAACTCACCGAACCAAGAACAACAAAACAGCTACATTTAAAGTATGCTATCACACTGTATGAGAAGTGCACGCATTATTGAATACGATCAACATATTAATAAACAATCCTTTACTGGGCAGTAGCAAAGTACTTAAATAATTAAACATTACCCCAATATTTAACATAAAGGAAATATTGCTCTGGAGTACCAATACAATTTTCAAAGTGGTCGCTTTAGTTAATATTTCCGAATAATGCTTGATGGGTGAACTATCTATTTCGATATACCATAGCACTTAAATGAGAAACTTGGGAACCCAGTTACAAGAATGTTTGGCGTCCATAAAACGTCTTACAAACGTGCTATGGCCCTGAACATCTAATCGACATCCGTGGACTTCAAAGTATTTATTCAATAGATAGTCGAAGTTATTTATCACTCATGCTTAGAGTTGATTGATTAACGTTGCACGTGTTAATTATACATAATTAACTCGGTGTTCAAGTAAAGGTGTCTGGTAGGACTTCAAAAGAACTTTTGTAAAGTCAAGATTAAGTTTGAATGCTTTTTATTTGCTGTACTAAACAAATGTTTTGTGGGCACAGTGAAATGGGAAAGGTGAAGTATATCTTGCATGGGTACTATAGAGATCTGGTTTGATACCAGATACTATATATTAGAATTGAAAGGAGCTTTTGGAAATCCGTGTTGTTTATTGAATCGTAAAATGGTAACTTAGTAAACAAAAAACAAAAAAAAAACCAACCCAAACAAGGCAACCCGATAAATGTAGTGCACGCGCATTACATTCACAGCCCTCTCTCAAAAAAAAAGCGCATGTTGAAGGGAAAACTTTCACAATGACATGTTCGAAACAAAATTTTGACCCACATTATAGAGGTAATTAAAAATTTGGAACGAGTGTGGTAGTTAAAAAACCCTTCATGCGGAAAATATTTTTTAAAACAATCCTTAAAAATAACAAATTGGTATTGAACAATAACAAAACATAAGACTAATACAAATGAGGTAGAATTAATACAAGAAGTCCTTATAGCTAAATTAAACTAAACTGGAATGGGAAACAGGGTGGAACGGAGGGGTGAGTGAATTCTGACAACAGAAAAAAGAAAAAAGTTTGTGTGCATAACAAAAAGCTGCAAAAAATTAATGTTTACATACAACAAAAGAATTCAGTACGTAACAATAAAATTAAAAAGAAATTGTACAGAATACCTTTATTTAAGACTTCTTGCATGTGTGATATGATCGTGGAACATCCATGTAGTTAGTGTCTATTGGTGAGGGGTTACACCATGGTTCCCAAAAACATTGTATTTCCTGTACCATGTAGATGTTTTATAGTATCATCCAAATGGCAAAACTGCCGGGCCCCACATATAAATGCCCTTTGCCCGTAAACCATCGTTTCTGTTTCCTACTGTAGTAGATCTCCCATAGAGTCGACGCTTCTGAGTGACGCAAATACACTGTCAGCTTGAAAGGTGTGTTCTTTTCTAAAAATAGATGAAGATATTTTTAATTATGTACAACGTTGCTGTTGCTGTTCAAATAAAGGAGTTTGCAAGGATAGTACAAGTGGTTTTTGTGTTATTCTTTTACCATACAGATGTTTTACGGTTGCATTCGAATGGGAAAGCGATGTGAATATATCGTGGGCTATATAGATAGATGAAGGTATTCGTTAATTATGCACAGAGTTGCTTTATCAACGCTTCGCTTCTTTATTGGAATTAGCGTGGTGTTCAAATAAAGGGGCAATAAACCCTTCTGTGTTTGTAAACTGGGATATCGATTGAAAACAATATTGCGTTACATTCCGTCGCCGACTTTAGGCGAGAACTCGCATAAAACACTAAAAATCAATTTGATGTTGGATCGCCGCCTCAGGAACTCCGAGTCCTCCGCATTCTTAGTAGCTGCCCAAGCTACATCAATATATACTCGCGTCTCCGCCGCGCACATATTTCTATCAAGAGTTTATTTCTCAAATATACTCGAAAACAAAAATAAATGGAACAGAAAATTCCGGCCTTCGACGCTTTTTCTTCTTTTCGGCCAAATCGCGCATTTCAAACGTTATGATGATGCTGTCGTTAGAGTCAGTTGCCTTCTATTACTCCCTGAAAATGTCACTCGTAATATTTCATGAAATAAGCTCTACGACGTATACCTACAACCAAATTTTCAATATGCCGCTCATGCTTCCACTTCCTTTCGCCCCAACAATGTAAACATCTTTGTATGGAAATTCTTTCTATTGAATTTAAACGTAAAATAGTTGGTCGATGCGCTATTAAAGCTTAATTTTCAAATTTACTCTACCAAAGCAATATTTTGAATTAATTTCGAAGTGTTGGTTGACTATACATCCTTAACCGAATACCTCTAGTTCAATATAAATTTCAATTTTAAAAATTTGTATGGTTGGCCTTATCGAACTTGCCCAGAGTACGGATTTTTTTCTATAAAACGCACTGGGATATCGAAATTCGCACAAAAAAGGTCGCTTGAGTTGTAATGTGATTTCTCCGGTCTCCGGGGTTTTTTACTGATAAAAATGTAGATGGAATATTTCAGGTGAAAATTGTATTTTCCGACTGAAGAATGGGAATTTAACTATAGGAATATTCCCATTTTGTTTCATATCGTGAAGTGTTCGACTTTCGAGCCACTTGAAACCTCAGGAATTCCTGGTCCAAAAATAGCACGAATTCGAAATAACAATAGGGTTTACAGGATGGATGCCATGTGTTGTTGCGGCATTTTTAGGCTCTGAAATGGGCCAGGATTTTACATTGTAACGGCTCGTCATGGTTCTAGTTAGTAGTAATGAGAACTATGCGGTCAGTAATTTACATTTACAATGCCAGACTCAGTGTCAAAGCGATTGCGTTTGTAAAAGTTTGTAGGTTGAAACGCTCTGAGCTTTTTCCTGCTTCCGAAGTTCTCTTCCAGTTTAGTATTACAAGTTTGCCTTTTAAGCTGACTTCCGCTTCCTTGTATCAGTAGGTTTTAGTACAGCACCGTAACGAAATAATGATATAGTACAAAATTGGACACCTAGATACTCTGTGTTTGGCTAATAGGTGCAATAAAATATCTGATAAGAAAATTGAATTTTATTAAATGATTGAGTTTATACAAACAAATAGAGGGTATTCTAAGAAAATGAAGTATAATTAGAATGCACTGAAAAACAGACTGTAAAGACATAACCGTACAGTAACTCAATGGTCAACAGCAGTAATTATTCAGTCACCAAAATCATCCTCAATACAATAAGTCAATCCTTATTTAAGGCAGTGTCTTTCGGCACTGATCTTCTGGGTTTAGCTTAAATAGTAGTTTCAGCATTTCAATTTATTTATGTAATTATTGGTTTTAAGCATTGTCGCGTGCCCATACTTAGTATTTAATGAACTAATTTTATGTACTAAGCTAGACCATTCTGGTTATTTTTAAGCAGAACTCTAATTTGATATTTGGTGGAGGCGCGATTAATTGTAAATTTAGTTACAAACCAAACGAGCTTTTTCGTCGACCCGCAACAGGAAAGGTGGAAAAGGCCTTTGGCTTAGCTCAGAAGAGTAGGCGTGGTTCACGAGAAACGCTTACGGGAGGGAAATTGTACCTAATTGTGTACAAAGTAGGTCAAAATTAATGAGCGCCACCTTCCAAATCACAGCTGAATGCAGGTTGTCGTGGAAGGCTGAGAAGCCAGCAACTTACGGGAATTTCACTCGCCTTTATTGTGCTTCCTCCTGTATATAAAGCGCACAAATTTCGTGCACAATACAATAAAAATACAAAGAAATAAAAGATCTGGTGAATTTTAAGACAAATATAATTGTACTGTTTGAAACTGGTAATCCACATAGTACAAGAAAAATATCCAAAACGGTAATAATTGTAGTTAAACACAGAGGGAATATTGAACGTTCAAACAAGGCTCGCCGCCAGTGGCTTGCGACATTTACTTTAATGAACAGATCTACGCAGCAAGTGACGTTCGAGTTTACAGAAATTAAGTAACTTTCACTTAAACGAATAATGAAACATTGGGCAACTGAAGGTTGCCTCACTTTTAATATTACAAGAAAATTAAACTGTTCTATTTCTTAGTCTTTAACGAAATATGGAAAAACAAGCACTGTACAAAACATTGGCAAGTTTTACTTTAGTTTTCTCTTCGGTACGGAGTAGAGAGAGGCACAATTGGGATGCTACTGGGTTTTTCGGGAACAGGAAACACACACACAGGCACACCCCTGAAGAGTGAATCACGAGGGAGACGCAACGCTATGGCTCAGGACTTTCTTTGACAGAGAAACGAAAGACGGGAACTCCAAATACCAAAATCCCCGCCGCTGCACAGGATGGTCACTTGCAACGGCTCAAAGGAGACTGTCACGAGGTTGAGAGCTTCTATTCCGACATAAGTCGAGAGAACAAATTCACTGAATTGTCTTTACAAAAAGTTGACACTCTGCCTATATATTTAATCCGACACAAATCGAAGATTCTTTTGCCTAAGGCAGAAAACGAAACGATAAATTCATTTAGCAGAAGAATGCAACTAACAACCCGACAATCACGTCCGCTCCATAGGCTAGCGTCCCCTGACTTCCCCGGCCGCAAAAACTCCCGCCCAACGAAATTGTTCTAGAACAGTCCTCTTGCACGTGTGCCTTTCGGCGCACCTGCAAGCGAAGAGTTCTAAGAACTGCCTCTTGTCGCCATTTTTAGACTACGTACGTAAAATGGCACAGATGAGAAATTTCAAAGGCTAAGCCGCAAAACTCAAACGAACATAACAATTTGGAAGAACTATATCCAAAATGCATGTTTAATAATTCGTATTTTTGAATTAATCTTATACAACGTTTTATTATTGTTTTTTAAAAGTATTTGAATATTCAGGTCTCAATTCCTCCCTGTTAGGTTAGGAAAGCAGTAGTAATTTAAACAAATTAGCTACATTGCCAACAAGAGCAAATTGCAAGCGTTTTCTTCTTGTCTCTGGAACTTTAAACTAGACATTTTTAGATTTCAGATTGAACGGAAATTGCGATATTTCGGAAAATATTATTGCGACTTTAAGCTAAAATGAATGAAGTCTTATTTCCATTTTCAGAAAGAAACTTATTTTCGACTAGATGTTTTGCGTTACAAATCGATATTGACTTTAGCGAGGGAGATTTCAGATTGAACTCGAAGTTCTGACGTTAAAGCGAATTACCATTTTTTAAAAAATGCATCATCTTTCTACTTTAAGCTGACTTTTTAGATTGAAGTCAAGTCGTTTTTCTACTTTTTAAGATAATAAAATGCATTTCGACAATTAAGCCTTGGCAGATTTAACCGAATAAATCCGACTTTAAAGTCAAAATTTCGATTTTAAATCGAATTTACGAAATCAAAGTGGTCCATTTGAACCTTGATAGTTTCTCGCGTCGAAATTCCTCGTGTTTTCTTTTGTGCAAGCACCCGCCCTCTTCTCATTCAGCGACTAACTTTACTCTAGCTTTGATGGCATCTCAGATCACCATTACAATTAACATTTAACAAAGCACATTATGCGGACTTCGATGTTTCCGTGATTAATGCGAACTTGTGGGATTCTGTTATCTTAGGATTCGCTGGTATTTACTGTTCCGCGTTTATTTAGAGCATTGCAAAGGAACTCTTTAGCGCACGATGGTTTTGTCAGGATAAAATTTCGCTGTGATGTTTCGGTTTTGCACTTCGCTTTTAAGATTTCGGTCGATTTGTGTTTTAGCGCACTATTCAAAGGAATAGGCACAAATATTTTCAGAAGGGACGACTAATTTTGCTAATTAATTAAGTAATTGTTTCTACTTCCTGCAACATTATCATGTTTCGATTGCGACTTAGTAGTAGCTATTGCGACATGGAGGAAGGCTGCGGCGCTAATATAAACAAGGAGAATTAAGGAAAACCAAAGCCCGCTCTATTGGCGTGTTCTTCGTAGAAAGCTAGACGTGATTGATATGCGCGGTCAGGTTTATTTCGTATGAAATCCATTTTAACTAAGTAGTGTTAGCATAAAGTGCGCCGACCCAAACTCAATGTATGTGTGCATTTGCTCAACCCCCATGTGGGGCTTGTAATGCTCGGATTCCATTACAAAGCTCTCTCCCTGCTCGCACACGCACAGCTGGAGACGGGCCCCTTCGCGAGATTCACTTGCAGGGCTTATTACCATCTCCAAAATAAGTCCAAACAAACTCTGTTGACGCAGTTGGTCTTGGTTATGCGTTGGCTGGAGGGATAAGATTATGTTCCGCTGTTTAAAAAGGGATCAGGGTTGTTTCTTCAGCAAACCTACCTGCCACATACAGCTGGAGTGTTATTGTTATACTCCTGCTTTGTTTGCTCGCACAGTGTTGTAGATACCTAAGCACGGCTAGGCTTCTCGTAATTTGAGGGTTTTAGATTTACATCAAGTTTGTCTAGTTCATGCGAAAAATTAACGCTTAACATGAGGGTTTGGTGAACGCCTTTGTATTGTAGGGAATTAAACTGATTTTCCCAGTGCTCTTCTTTCACTTCAAGTTTATATTCAGTTTTTATTAAATATTTCATGTTCAGACGAAAAATATATGAGACGTACATGACTTTGTGTTATTTAATGCTGGATCATACGTCTAAACCTTCATAAAGTACTGCTAATTGAAGCCCAATACAATGTATAATTACTTTAAAGTCAGTTTTGCCAGTTCTTGTATGTCAAAGTTACTTTTATACTTGGCTATGGTAGATTTAAATTATTTATCTTGGTTTTGCGAATGGCTTTTGACTTTATGGAGTTTTAATGAAATCCTGTGAATGAAACCTGAATACCCATAGAAAAATTTTTATAACATTCAAGTTTATTATTTCTTGTTTGTCAAAGATTCATTTTTACTATTACAGTTGAATCTTGCAAACTCGAACCTCCATAATTCAAATTTATGTATTACTACTAGAACTAGAAGCTGTTTCCGGACAAAATACATATTACACTGTTCATATTTTTATATCGATAACTCTATACTCGATACTTTTTGTAATTCTCTAGACTACCTTTGCTATTAGTAAATATTTCTGTAACTAGAAGTTAATTTCTCTTCGGGATAATGAACATTTGCAATTACGGCGGCGGTATGGCAATGGAACTTAAATACATAGTACAGTCTAGCATTCAGTGTAGACATCGTATTTCCCGTTCTTGCAATAGAATAAAAATTAAATATGTATGTAATTTTTGAGTTATTCTTGATAACTCGAATTTTCCATAACTCAAACTATTTTTGATTTCACCTCAACTGTGATTTGATTGAGGTTCGTCTGTATTTAATAATTGTTGTTCATACAGAAATTAGCAACAACCGTCGCAATTCCTAGTTTACCTGTATGCAGTTCAATTAATTTCCAACGCAGAACTTCTTACTCCTATAGTTTAATTGTATTATATTCAATCTTGCAAAGGCTTTTTTTGTGAAAACGCCATTATATTAGACGTATATGACCTTGAGCTTTTTAATTTAAAATTACTATTATGTATTTTCATAGAATACTGCTAAGGATGCCTCAATGCTCAAAAAGCATATAAAAAATTAGATTATATTTAGCTCTACTAGTTCTCGCATGTTACAGCTTCTTTTTACGTGTTTGTGGGAGATTCAAACTAAATGTATCTTGTTCGCGCGGAAAATTAGCAACGAAGGTTGGGGTTTGACGAACACGTTTGGGCTGCATGGAATTAAATTAACTGTCCAACGAGTGCCGTATTCTACTTTTAACTCATTTATTCATATTCAACCCCGCAAAAGCATTATTGTGTAAATGTGCAACATATTAGATATACATGACTTTGCGGTGTTTATTTCAAGGTCAAGCTTATAAAATTTCGTAATATACTGATATTATACTGATACTGAAATCGCAATACTTATGAAGCTGATAACAAATATTATATTTAAGTCCACAGATTCTAGTACACTCAAGCCGCTTTTCTACTTTGCTGTCGTAGATTTACATCAATTTGATTTTGGTCACATAAAAAAAGCAATGCAAAACCAAGAGTAATCTTTGTACTTTACCAGCAAGTTCTAGTTTATAAGTTTCTGTACGTCGGGAGTTCTTGATACTTGCTTGTTAAATATTTGCATTAAATTTATAATTTTTATGGGAAAACCAACGTTTCTTATCTAGATATGGCGAATGTATTTGGCCTGTACCGAATTAAGTACATTTCTTGTACGCGCATTATAATTTAAAGCAATACATTGTAATTTTTGTACATATTCGACATACATGACATTGAAATAAATATTTTCAAGGTCATGCTTGTTTATGACATAACACATTGCTTAAGGAATCTTGTTATTCAGTTTAACGCTAAAAATCCGAGTTTGATGGAGGCATTTGGGATTTGTACAATTAAATTAATGCTTCTGCTTTACATATTTAACCAACGATTATTCGAGTGAACATTGACTTTTGTACAATGTAAGCAAATATTTTCCGTAAAAATCCTTGAGCGATTAATTTCAAGTTCAGGATTACAAACTGTAACGGTATTTTTGCGCCTGGTTGGTTTGCAACCCATTTCACACTAGTTGCCCTCACTCTTAAAATACCAATTGGAATTACGACGCATGACTTAAGTTAGTTGGACAGGATTTCCGGCAACCATTCTTCCTGTGACTGTTACAATTGATTGAACGTCGAAGTAGATTCCTCCGCTAAAGTATTTTATACTTGAGAGTTCATCTCGATTTATTGAAGGAATCTTTATGGACATCGTAATCCGTTGTAGTTTGTGGATTCTCGATGTGGGTCTGTGACCGATTTTTGATCTTCGTTTAATCTTGTATTCACGTCAATCGGAATTTTTTTCGATTGACAACAAATTGGGGGCAGTAAGATTTTGCCCAAGGATTATTTACTTTCTGTATTGCTGAATCTGGGTGAGAGAAGCATTTTCTGGTCCATATCGTCATCTGGCGAGCGGTAACACGTGTCCAGACGGCCACGCCGGATTCCCAAGAACGTCGCGCTATCTAGCAATCAGGAAAGTGATTTCTGTTCGATTTACTTTATTTAATTTCGGAGTCGATTTAATCGCTCATTGTTTAATTTACATTACTTTCGAGTTATAATTTAATTTTTCAAATTGTGTAATGTGTTTGCGAACCACTTGTTTATCTTAATACTTCCATACATTAGCGTGTTACGTATATCGTACATATTAACGTAAATATCACTTAATATATACAGGGTACGTCATCTTGAGCCGTAATATTGCGTTTGTTCGGATTTGTATCTAGGGTATTTTGTGTATACAGAGCGCTTATATCGATGAAAGTACTTTCAGCGGTTAGGGTGTGTATTTGTTTCATAAACGTTGTTATTTATTGTGCAAAACGCAGTATTTTTACATTGCTCGATTATTTCAAGTATTATTTAACACTATATTAAGTGACTTGAACGTGTGATGTGTACTTATACAGGGTTCAAGAGCATATTGGCACTATTATTGTAAATGTTAATTGGGGATTGCTTTAATTGGGTTTTATTTGCCTCATTAAATTACCGTTGTT
The DNA here is from genome assembly GCA_014611495.1 of Limonius californicus. NCBI lineage: Eukaryota > Metazoa > Arthropoda > Insecta > Coleoptera > Elateridae > Limonius > Limonius californicus. The sequence goes on along the minus strand of JABXWE010002745.1, from coordinate 12,509 downwards.
GCAATTGGTCTTATTATTTATTGTTACCCTATCTTGTTGAATTTGTAGCGACTAAGTAGTTAGGTAAGTGGAGAACTCGGAGTCCAGCTTACTCAATCTACATCTGAGTTAATGTTAGTATATATTTTCTTTAAGCTGGTGGTGCCCTTCCAGGTGATTGACGAGGAGTTAATTACATTATTTATTTGACTTTATTTGAGAACCGCCCATCTTCGATTGAGGTTCCGGGAGGCTGACATTAACCAACGCATTACTTATCTAATTTACAGGAATTTCCATAGGAAATTATTTTCAGGCGTCATAAAACTTTCATATAACACTTATAAAATGCAACATCAAAGAGATGCAGAAAATCTACGTAATACCGAGAAACTATTATTTCGAGTTATTTCCTAGTAGGTAGTTCAGGTACATCAAGGCTTGTCTTGTTGTTACTTCGCTCAGGTAAATTTATACCAAGTTTGTCTTTTGTATGCGACTCAAACGCATGTAATCTGTATGCAATTACTAATTTCTCAATCAGGGCTTTCAAATGTTGTTTTAAATCATGATAACACAAACACTTAGAAATTTGAAAATATATGAAAATTGCTGTAGACAGCAAGACATAACTTTCAAAGTTATTTCTTGGAAATCTGGGCCTGTAGGTTGTTGATGAAATATTTAGAAGTAACTATTGATTTTTAACCAATAGAAAATAGAAAATTAAAAAAAAATATTTAAAAATTATTTTTTGTAAAGGATTTCGTGTACCATATTTCAACGTTTCTGCCATTATACTTTGAATGCAATTTTCTCCTATTAAGTAGCGCAAAAATCGACTGCCAATTTACTGATGTAAATTCGAAGTGTATTCAAATTTACAAAATCAAATGCATATATCGATTTCGCCTGAACAAGAAACGCCTTTGTCGGCGAAAAAACTTACTTTTATATTCAAATAGAGATAAATTACAAGGAAGCGGTTTTGAAACTGAATTCCAAGGTCAAATTTGTAATATTTTGTAAACATTGCATAAACTATAACTATCAACAAAAGAAAAATCTTGATATTTAAAATGCAAATACGACGAAATAATTTCGAGAGGAGTTTCCTACAAATTCGGACCTAGAAGTTCTCGTACATTCATACTTATTTGATTGATTGATTCTAGTACATCAACTTCCACTTCCTACGACAAATTAATGCTTAACATAGTTTGGCGGGCATATTTAGACTGTATAGAATTAAATTAGTTTTTTTAAAGTGCTCTACCTGATGTCCTATTATAGAGCATTCTGTTTTCTCAAAATCAAATTAACTAAATGAAGACAGTATATGAACAAATGACTTTGATGTAAGGCTTACAAAATCATTAAATATTTATAAAGTACAACGGCGACGTAAAATGAAGTTCTACAAATCTTATAATTCCTTTGCATAAAGATCAAGAAATAATTTTTGTAGTTATTACCTCTAAGTTCAATTCTACAAATTCTGTACGGCTAAGTTTCTTGTAAATTGTGGGTAATCGATTTAAATCAGTTTTGTCTTCCTTGCGGGAAAAATTAACGCATAATACCACGGATTTTGGGGACACATTTGGCTGGCTGGATTTAAATTAATTTTCCAAGAAGTGCTTAATTTTCTAGCATTTTATTACACAAAATATTACCTTTTTTCGTACAAATGGAAATAGATTAGAGACGAGTAACCTTCAGCTATTAATTTCGAGGCTACTCTTCCAAAATGTAATTTCATGGCAAAACAAAGTTCTTGACTCCAAATATTTGATAATTGGTATACATAAGAAGTAAAATGTACTAGTTGTATGAAAACATGAAAGAGTCGTTAAAGGAAACTATTGTGTGCATTCACTTGGAAATGGAACTTTGTAGGTACACATAAAAATCACTCCTCAATGCAAGGCGTAGGCGTTTAAAACCAGTGAGTTCCGCGTTGTGGATGAGCTAAATGGTTTTTAAGCGACCTTGAGTTATTAAATTGAAGGTCACATTTGGAAATTTCGTGTAATGTTTGTTTAGTACAGTATGAATGTAAACTATAAATCTGAAAATATCTTACAAGTACGTTACAAAATACCAACAAAAGTAGCTGCTGAACTCATAAATGATCTTTATTTTATAAAAGATATTATTTACGGCAATATCAAGGATATATAAGCTCCAACACAGTAAGCTCCAGTGGCTTCAATTCCTTAAGGGTCAACCAAAAATGAATCTCAATGATTTATGAACTAACAGTCGACATAATATTAAAACCAAGGAGCTAAAATACTATAATTAATATTTATCATATTGGATAAGGTAATTTTATTACTTTTTAACAAGTGTAAAAATGTATATTTGCTGTTATTAAACTTGGTATTATAAGTTGTAATATTTTTCCGCACATTAAGTTTAACAGATCTCATATAAAATGTAGTATCCATGAATTTATTACAAGCATTGTTAATTTTTTATATGTAGGTTATTCTAAAGATGTTAATACCGTTTCTAAGCTGTGTCTTATGAACAATCAAACCAAGCCTCCTTGAATAGTTTCAATTTTCAATGTTGTGTCAGTTGTCAGCTTTGTTTCTGAAGCTGAGTTCTCTTAATTCAGATCTCCAATTTCTTAGTACAATCATTTATCGAAATCAAGTTTAATAATTGATTTTCGGCTGTGTAATCAATAGAATAGGCGAAAGGTGCGAAATTTATATAAGAATCTGACAACAAAAAATCGTTTTTAAAGGGGACGCAGAAGACAATTTGGCTTTTGGATTTTTCCTTGCCAGTGGAGCTTAACAAAATCACAATAGGGAGTTCTTGAATTTTTCTGCCGTTTGGTAGGAGGAATAGGATTACGCCGTATTAAAAATTTTACCTGGTACAGGTAGAAGGGGCAGCTGGGGGAGCGCATTGTGAGTCCTTTCGAGCGAAACCGATACCAATCAGAGAAGTTAAGGACTCGGAGCTCCCTAAACAGATTATCCTCAGTAGGTCGATGGGCGGCGTATTGGGTTGTGCGCTGTATAATTGGTGTATAGAGAGTAAAAGGGAAAAAGAAGCGGGATGTATTTTTAATCCGGAAATAAACGAATTTCCGGTCATTGTTATCTTTGAAGGTATTATCTCTGCGCAAGGGCTTAACAATAATTTCGGCTGGCTTTCCGGCTGTTCGACTCGCTATTTCTACTCAAATGATATCCATTTTCATGTTGATGGGCTAGCTGATATACGTATTAGCAAATCCTCGAACAAATCTTTCTCATTTTTCGAATGAAAGGCACTTTTAGGGGCCATCCTAAGCGCATTACGCCCAGCCGCTAATGATTATACGGAAGGGTGGAAATGGAAACACCAACTATACATACATGAGGATGCTGTAGCAAATGTATAGCGATTGTTAAAGCTGAAGCAGCACATGAACCGTTGCGACGATTGACATGTCGTGTTTACACCCGCAACTATAAGTATATGGGAGAGAATCAACTATGTGGTCAAATAAACAGTGGAATTGTGTTTGCTTTCCAAAGTACACAATCAATACTAATTCACTACCAAAATCACGCGGTATCGTCGCTGAGCCCATACATTTACTCTGATTAGAGGATTTGACAACAAATCAAACTTTTGCATTAACGACTATCACACTGTCCGCTGCACGCAAAGGCTTACTCGTAGTTTGAGATTTATGGATTTATGTTTTTTAAATAAGTGCCGCTCTAACCAAAATTAATTGCATTTTTTGCGCTAGGCTCAATTATTATTAATAGCTACCAAATCGTTTAAAAGTTGGTAATTTTTGTTAGCCCCTTGTTAAGTAAAGAGGAATATTTAAAGAAAATTACAAGATGGCGGAGATGAAATTACGTAATGTATGTCTAACTATTCCGATGTCTAGCACATCTGATTTCAGTTATTAGGGTTTTTTTATAGAATGACTAACAGTAATCTATAGAAGTATACACTATAGCCTGCAGTTGCACAAGGATGTAGTTGAATATTCACCAGACTGCAGTCCGTCGATCTATAAACACATATGGAATGTATTGTATATTCAGTTTTTTTTCTGCTGAAGCTTAATGTATGTTCACAATTTTTGGGTAATTGTGTCACTGTGTGATTTATTAGGTTCGACGTAAGAATGCTGTTTTTGTTTCGCTGCGAAAGATCTAAGTTTCCACTTTCCTTCCACTCAGGATATTGCTAAAACTTTTACAACGTATAAAGGAAAGCTTGCATACATTTTTATATGACTTTAAGTGGTCATTAAAAGGTAATAGCACAACAAAATATTTTATTAATGGTTTTTTTACGATTCATTATTTTCCTCTATTTGTTGAGCTGGCGGATTCTAAGCCCTTCATAGTTAAGTTGAAATTGCGTTGACATTGCGTTGTACTAGAATTAACAACTGATTTCAATATATTTAGTGCCTCTGCATTCGTACTAGAATATATTGCAGTTGCCCTTGCTTTTACGATAACAGTAAATGTTAATGATTCCTGTAAATTTTACAGGAATCTATCTATCGAAAACATAACCTAGGCGAATAGTTGTTGTGTCGAAAGGTTACAAATCATAACTTCTTATAAATATCGATCGCTAAAACATGTTTTTCTAAGAAATCTGCATAATCTTTTAAGTTATTTAAGCATTAGTCTCAAAGTGTGAACCAACATTTTTAAGAATAAAACATCTGTAAAAATGACCCCTAAGAAACCAGCAAAATCAATTTTGATAGAACTTTACCACGTACTAAAAGTCAGAAGGGCCTGCAAACTCGCCCTTATTTACTAAAGAAGATCGAACTGCTGTCTTGAAAATTTACAGTATATAAAATAAGAATAAAACAGACACACATTGTCAAAATTTTTCATACTTTCATTCACATATTTTACGAAAATGTCTTTAAGAAATTTCCTTAATAACGGTAGGGGTCTACAATGTCTACAGTACTTTTCATTTATTAACGAAGCTCGTCGGTATAACCTTGAAAATGAAAATTTTTAGTTTAGTGGCCTGCTAGTCAAAATTACATTTTCACTTCTGATGAAATTAAAATTGTATCGTATATTAAATGTATTAAGAAAGTAAATTTTTAAAAACAAGGTAGCACTAGAAACTTTGCTTCCTATGCTTAGCTTTACGGTTTTTGAAAACTTCAGCTTAAGGCATATTTATTAAACGTCTGAGTATCCGAAGTAATAGAGCGTCTCACGGTGAGAATGTAGTACAGGTTCTTATGGACACCAGTGTTGCAACCTTCTCCTCAAAATTCCTCTGAGGATACCCAGCGTTCGGGCGCTGACATTTGGCAACGTTTTACGCTCAACTTTCATAAGGTTTGCAGAGTCAATAAGAGCCTGTACTGCACTCTCATAGTGAGTCTGTCTACAGTATATTAACGGATTCGGGTACTTATTTTATATTGGTTTAGCCTGATTCTCGTCATACAAGGCCTTTGTACCTCGTGTGCTGCCATCCTTACGGGCATCTCTATTATCTGTGCAGGTTTAAATGTACAGAAAAGCAAAAGGTTTAACGATCTTCTTATGTAAAACCGGAAGATTGGCACGTTGTTGAAGTTAATATTTTGATAGTGTAACTCATCAATATTAATGAATATGGTTTCCTAATATGTAGTTTATCTTGATCTTGTGGAACCTTAGAAGATTGATACAAATACATCATCATAAACAGGCAGACTGTTTAAAGTGTGGGAAATTCAAGGAGAAGCATTTTGCTCGTTTTTCATTTCCTCTTGCACACGGCATGTTACACAGAAAATTATGTATGATGTATCGACACCCTTAAGCTTCATCCCGCTGAAAGGATATCAAAGCGAGTTTCCTGGAGGTCAGTTCGGATGCAGTTTGCAGACCCCTAAATCGCGTTAAGTTGCAGTAGTCCGTCCATTATAACCGATCATCTTACTAAGTTATTGCCGGCTCGCGAGACGTTATTATAGGGTTATACGATCCTCTTAACTGTGCAGTCGGATGGTTTTTACTATGTCTATGAGAGTCTCTGGAGGTTTTCTCGTCTCTAGATTTAAAGCGGTCCCAGAGCTCCTTTTCAATTAGGCTCCGATGCACTCGCACGCTGCAGGATGTTGGCTGCTTGCTGGCATCCGTTCGCTCTACCCTTCGCATTTGCGTGACCTTTGTTTTCCAAACTTAACGAGATATTACTTTACACAAGAACGCAATTTGTTGCTGTTAATGTTGACAGGAGAGTGTACCCAAGTTGCTGGGAGCTTGCAACCTTAGATAAAGGGAGATTAATTGCAAATATGCATTCTCTAGACATTTTTAAAGTGATAAAGCGCTGCTAATCGCGATTTTCTGTTAAAAAATGTAACTAGTAATGACAAAAGGGCTTTTATTTTGGAATTTCTAACACAATTTCCACTTTAAAAGCAAATTTTTTTATTCGAAGTGAATTTTATTAATATGAAAATACAACCATGCACTCCAAGATCAAAATAGAAATTTCACTTAACATCACAATCTAAGCTGTTAAGCTGATAATGAGTTAAAAATATAAAGTTAGAGATTTGAATGATGTTACAGTACTGACTGAAATATTAATTTGGAAGATTGCACTTTATACCTAAAATATTGATAGCATAGCAGAAATTTAGAGATTCAGCAATTCTAGTTATAACCACTTGAATTTCCGTATATAAAATTACAGTCCAAATTTCAGTTTCTATGTCTTAACTGCCGGGTTAAAAACGAAATTTCGAATTTGAAGTAGAACGTTTGTCATTGAGAAGAAAGTACCTACAAACCCGATTGTAAATTTGTGTTTCTAAATTATTTGAAATCTAAGTTGATATTTTAATTTTTATTTTATAATTCCCACTACTAACCGAGAACTTTAGGTTTGAAACGAAATTTTTGAGATTAGTAAAAACTGCAACCTCGACTGTAAACTAAGATTTTAAAATTCCAATTTAAGTTCAATTTGAACCTTAAAACTAAAATGGAAAAGTTATGATTAGGATGAAACTGCAATCACGGCTTTATAACTTCAATATTCATATTTAAACCGGAATTTACAATTTCGAAATTGAAGTCGACACAGCGGTTTGGATCTAAATATTTCCTTCTTAACTCGAATTTGAGATTGAAGTAGAGGTAATGAGATTGAGCCGAAAATTGCTTCTGCTATGTTGTCTGTCTAAGTCTGCGTAAGCCGATACTTGTTTTAAAAACGTATTCTGTTACCAACGACACGATATATTTTTGTAGTTACTTTTCGCTTATCATATTTTCTACGTAGAAGTAACGTTTTTCGAACAATATAATGGAGTAGGTTTAGTATGACAAAACTAATTTTGCCAGTAGTAACATGTATGCCAAGAATAGCTTCCAGCAAATTAGTAATTTTACTGATGGCTGGACAATGTACTTCCAGTACGTGACTGTGAGCGAAACGACCCCAATTCAATTCTAGCATCCTATGTACATAGGTTTAAATTGATGAAACTTCTGACCATGTTTAGCATATTTTATGGATTAAAAGTTCTCTGTAAATGGAAGCGTTAGTTGGGACGTTTGAGCTGCTGGTAATACGGAATTCATCCATGCTGAAGTCTCGCCTATTTGCAAAATTAGGTAAAACTAGATTAACACCAACGTATTACTAAACTACTGGAAATGTTACTTTTACATTATTTTTATCTTAAGGTATTGTGCTTCGCAATTACTAACATTTTAAAACTTTTAAATAGCTTGTGGTTATCATTTTTCTTTAATATCGAGTTGTACCATTATAAACTTCTTGACCACTGCTGGAAGATTTGCAAAATATGTATTCTTGAAACCGGAATTAGCAATACCTTGGAATCGATGAAAAGTGCCGCTCCGGTTTTTGAAGCCATTTCGGTGAGTTATGGAAACCCATAAGGGCGTCTCAGCCGGTACGTACCCCTAAAAAATTACAAGATCTAGGCGTGTCTTATTGGGCTGATCTCTAGCTCTGCTTGTCTTTCTCCCTTAATGACCTTAACGACCTGCACGTGCTGGGAATTAATCCCCTGTATTTATTATTTTTTGGTGATAGCTAAATCTTAGAATTTGTTATAACACTGCTTTATGTGCCTTTATTAAAAAGCCAAGTGTATAGGATTGTAAATCTTACAATAAAACTTTCTTTTTTCTTATCATGAATAACTGCATAATATCATAAATTAAAGCCCCTGACGCACTCCAAGGGCCGCAAAAAGTAACGGGTTTTTTTTTATCAGGGATTGCTGATTTACAGAAGTGTTGTACGAAATGGATGTTTTGTTTCGTTAAATTTAGCGTCTGTGGAAACCGAATAAGCCGACACTTCCCGAATCCTTTAAAAGTGAGAAAACGCGCTAGGGGATTTGACTTGAGAGTTAGCAATTACTCACTGTCTACTTCTGATGGAGATATGGGCTGATTGCTTAGTTCAGTCGCGCTTTCTGGACCAACGCTGCAGAAACTTGTAAATTTGTTAGTTTGACAAAAATCTCATACGAAGGCATACCTCTAAGGATTTTTGGTTTGCAAATCGATCAAGAACCTTGCAATTGCTGCAGTTAACGCTGACTCTAGACATTGTCAGATGATAAATCAACTGTTAATGATTCTTTTTATATTTACATGTATATTAGCAGCATTGCCTGTAGGCACGCTATACTACGGGAAAGCTTCATTTTGCAAATCGATTAGTGCGGAAAACCCAAAATTTGTTAAATTTTGTCCACCGAACTATATTTGAATGCCTCTAGTTGATGTTTATACGGATATCACTAGTATTATTCGGACGAAAGTTGCAGTATACATTATTTTTCGTTTCAAAATCGATCAACAATTTTCTGCTGTTGATGCAGTTAACAATTAATATCGACCACTGATCGAACGACTTTATTAATTCTTTACATTCATTATAATAGTTGCTTGCTTGCTTGCTTTGAAAGAGCGAGATCTAGGACGCGGTTTTCCATGCATCTCTATGCACTTAGGCCATATTGCCCATTGTACACCCTAACTAAGAATTTTGCCTATCTGGGGTAATTCCAACTCCAGTAGTGATTTTTAACGTGTCACACATCGTAGTGGCACAGGACCTACGGCTTTACTTCTTATCTGACAGACGGCGCATTTTCAGATTTTTCCCCGCTAGAAAAATCTCGCCGACCTCAGCCAGGTTCGATCCCGCGTTCCTCGGATCTAAAGGCAAACGCGCTAACCACTAGACCACCGAGGCCGGCTATTATAATAGTTAATAGGAATAAACTCATTAACTGCTTGATAAACGCTTATAGGAACTTGTGCTTGCAAACTAACCAGCTCCAGTCATTATGGTCATTGATGTACGGCCAATCAACTCTTAATCTTAACTGAATGAATGTTCAACTTGGATTACTTTCCTTCTGCAAATCAACCAACCATTGTACAGTTGATGCAGTTAATGTTTCATCTGAACTGCTGATCGTAGGTAGATCTAGCTCTATTCTCTATTCTATATTCTATATTCACATACATTATGTTACTACTGTTATACAAACTTCTGGAAACTCCAAAAGTTCTTCAGCTTAGTAGAAGTTCTTTTCGCAAATCTATCAGTAACTGTAGAATGGGTGCCTTGAACTCGAAACAATCCAATAGTGAATCCCTCTAGTTTATGTTTAAATGAATATTATTAATATTGAGTGATGAACGTTACTTTCTTTTTTCAAATCCATAAACATTTGTGCAGTTACTGCAGTTAACGTTTAACCTAAAATACTGACTGCAGATACCTATATTCTACCACATGTATTATACTACTGCTTTTGGGCGAATCTTCTGTAAAGCTCGTAACGTTTTACGCGAAAGCTTATATTGAAGGATCTTCCTTTTGCAAATCGATGAATAATTGTGCAGTGTGGTTAGCACGTACTCTTACTACTGCCGTGGAACTAGCAAGCTTGTAATGGTTCTGTTTTATAGTCGCGTGTATATTACCACGGCGATATAAACGAATGTTATATTATATTCAAAACCTTGGTTGTTTGACAAATGTCATACACCTTAACAAGAAGCACCTTCCTTTTTTAAAACGCTTAAAGACTGTGCAATTATTAGTGAACCTTGACCATTGTTCGAAAATGGTATAGACTCTGTTTTATATTTATATACTGGTTCTGGTCAAACATTTCAAAAATTTCTTAGATATACAGAGGTATTTTGCTAAACTTAAGCTGCACAGGTCTTGATTTTGCAGAATGATCAATAATTGTGCAGCAAATGCAGTTTACTCCTAATCTCGCCACTGTCAGAAAGCGGGCGAACTCGAAATTACTATTTATATTCACATGCACATTCCTACTACTTTACGGACGAATGTTAAGAACTGCCGAGAATTATATTGAAAAATTAAATAGAAGCACCCTCTTCTTGAAAATCGTCCAAGGACAAGGCAATTAATACTCAACCTTAACCATTGATCGAAAACCCTTTACGGCTGTATATTTTGTATTGAGGTACATATTACTACTACCTACCCACATTCGGTGAAATTTGCTAAATTTTCCGCAATAGTTTGTTACAACTAAGCTAGAAAGAACTTGCTTGGGCAAATAGATCATGATTGCGTAGTTGACACAGTTAATAGGTGACCCTGAACATTTACCGAAAACGGTGCTTTAACTTTATATGTATGTCATGTCATGTCATGTTTTTTCTGCTACAAATGAAAAATTGGCAAGGTTTACAGAAGCGCTTGTATGCAACATGCTCTTAACGGGTAACTGCGACTACTCTCGGAAGACTATATTACTCTAAATGACTATTAGTAGTTATATACATGTTATTGGTGCTACGTTCCAGAAACTCAAAATATATTAATCAGAATCTTATTCAAAAGGGTAGCTGGAAGAACCCTTCTTTTAAAAATTGATAATAATTGTGAAGTTGCTAACAAATCAGGACCACTGACAAAAAAACGGGACAACTTATCGCTATCTATTTCTATTCACTTTTGGACGAATATTATGGAATCTTGCAAATTTCTGAATTTGATAAAAATAGGCTATTCTTTTAGCTCTAAGGATTTTCGTTCTGGAAATCGATAAGGAATAGTGCAGTTGGTGCAGTTACCACGTAATTATGATCACTTATCAAAAACAAATCAACCTCATGGGCTCTACGATGTTATTCACTTTTGGGCGACTGTTCCTGTATCTCGAAAATATTTCAGGTTGACGGAAATAACTCTCTGAAGCTTATATCGAAGGATTTTGCTTCTGCAAATCCATATTGTGTAGTTGTTGCAGTTACCATCTAATTATGGTCATTGACCAAAAACTCGATCAATCTCATGAGCTCTGTGATGTTATTTACTGTAGCGCGACTATTACTGTAGCTCGAAACTATTGCAGCGTGACGACAATAGCTCTTTAAAGCATATCTCGAAGGACTTTCCTTCTGCAAATCGATATTGTGTAGTTGTTGCAGTCACCACCTAAGCGACTGTTACTGTAGCTCGAAAATATTTCAGTTTGACGAAAATAGCCCTATAAAGCTTATCTCGAAACACTTTCCTTCTGCAAATCCATATTGTGTAGTTGTTGCAGTTACCATCTAATTATGATCACTGACCAAACACCCGATCAATCTCATGAGCTCTGTGATGTTATTTACTGTAGCGCGACTATTACTGTAGCTCGAAACTATTGCAGCGTGACGACAATAGCTCTTTAAAGCATATCTCGAAGGACTTTCCTTCTGCAAATCGATATTGTGTAGTTGTTGCAGTCACCACCTAAGCGACTGTTACTGTAGCTCGAAAATATTTCAGTTTGACGAAAATAGCCCTATAAAGCTTATCTCGAAACACTTTCCTTCTGCAAATCCATATTGTGTAGTTGTTGCAGTTACCATCTAATTATGATCACTGACCAAACACCCGATCAATCTCATGAGCTCTGTGATGTTATTTACTGTAGCGCGACTATTACTGTAGCTCGAAACTATTGCAGCGTGACGACAATAGCTCTTTAAAGCATATCTCGAAGGACTTTCCTTCTGCAAATCGATATTGTGTAGTTGTTGCAGTCACCACCTAAGCGACTGTTACTGTAGCTCGAAAATATTTCAGTTTGACGAAAATAGCCCTATAAAGCTTATCTCGAAACACTTTCCTTCTGCAAATCCATATTGTGTAGTTGTTGCAGTTACCATCTAATTATGATCACTGACCAAACACCCGATCAATCTCATGAGCTCTGTGATGTTATTTACTGTAGCGCGACTATTACTGTAGCTCGAAACTATTGCAGCGTGACGACAATAGCTCTTTAAAGCATATCTCGAAGGACTTTCCTTCTGCAAATCGATATTGTGTAGTTGTTGCAGTCACCACCTAAGCGACTGTTACTGTAGCTCGAAAATATTTCAGTTTGACGAAAATAGCCCTATAAAGCTTATCTCGAAACACTTTCCTTCTGCAAATCCATATTGTGTAGTTGTTGCAGTTACCATCTAATTATGATCACT
>JABXWE010002744.1:0-21390 GCA_014611495.1 Limonius californicus | reverse complement strand
CTGTTTTTAAGCTAAAACAGTGCGCTTAGAACGGCTTTATAAAACCGAAATAGAAAAAAAAATAAACATGCGTTATAATTTGTTTAAATTAATATGTATTTTAATGTGTAATTGTTTAATGAAATATTGTTAAATTAACTTGATTTGGTAACTTTGACAGAATTATGCCTTGTTTGGTATCATAATGTTCATTTTAATGTCATTAACACAATGATGAAAGTCATTTTTATGTAAATTTATTTATAAAAAAGTTATTTTAGTTTATAAGATTTTCATGCAAATTAGATAATTTTTGTACTTGATTTTGATTGGTTGAAATTCTATAGAAATTTTTGATTTTGTCCTTGTTTCATGATGTTGCATAGTAACGATGCTTTTTTGTTGAATTATGTAGAGGTTTCTGGCATGAAAATAATTGAACAGTTCCTTTATGGCCATCGATCAAAGCGTATGTAAATACATTAAGCGCTCATATAAATTTTATTATTAAAGGAGGCATAACCTGAAATAAAAAAATTAAGTTGGGTTATGTGATTTGTAAACAAAATTTCAAACAGTTTTTAAAATTGTAATTTGTGATCAGTATGTGTTTAATAATAATAAAAGAAGTTACCTTGATTACATCAATCGAAGTGTGTTATTTTTGTGTAATTCTTCTGGAAAGATAAGGGAATAATATTGAAATTTACTAATAATAACTTATAAAAAGAAATTATAATTCAAAGATATTAAAACAGAATTAATGGACTTACCTTAATAAATTCAGACATTCAAGTGAACAATTACAGTGCTTCTGTGATTTAATGATTTAAATTCGCAAACCTTTGGATAAAGAGAACTTGGTGCTGTCATATTCAAAACCAACTGATTCCAGTCTAGACAACGAGGCCGTCAAGCGGATATATGCAGATGTTGCGGTATTTTAGAAGAGGTGGTGTCTACAGTATGGTCAGAGTGACGCAGTAAAAAGATAAGTTTAAAATTAAGTTTGTTTTCATAAGATCATATATTTTAATTGCTTTACAAGTAGCTATCTAAATCAGTGAAGCCACGAAACATATTACCTTGAGTTTTGAGAGTCTATTTAGATGCTGGAATATTAATTTATGTTTATTTAATTTGAGAAAACTCAAATTGGCGCCCAAAGAAATTACATTATTATTAATACAATTAAAAATAAAAATACATAGCAATATATGTATATATAAATCATAGGATCACGATATTTCCGTCAAGCTGAGAACGCAGGAAGAGCAGGAGAAGCATGAGGAGAAGAATGGTTCTTTCTTAAAGGAATTACAATAACAACACTTATTTTAGCAATGTAAACCATAACATTTTTAAGTATCTTCTGGGTAAATCTGAGGAATATATACAACAAACGGTATCTGTTGTAATGCACCAGCATTCAGAAAAAAAAACAATACGTATGCAAGATTTTTTTATTATAACATAAATAATACAGGAAGTGTATTTACAACTATAATATAATCAGAATTTTCCTTACTGTACTTCACTATTCGTATGAAGTGAAATATAGGATCCCACTTCACACACTAATTTTTTGCTGCCGAGTATATACAAAGAGGTTAATGTTGCTATACTCAACAAGATCGGAAATTACAAATAAATGATAAAGAACACAATATGACGTTGTTTGGCAAACACTAAAATTGATAAGACCTTATCAAGTTTTGGGAACTTTGTAAATTAACTTGAACACACAACAAATATAGTAATTAATTTCAAGGAGTCGTATCAGCATTTAAAGCACCAAGATTATCTTCCGCTTATTATTTTATCCAGGAAAGCGTCCCATTGTTTTTCCCAAGCAGCTATCGCTAACTCCTTCTCATCTGCAGGCAACGTACTATACGTCAAAGAGTTTTGGGCTAACTGTTTTAGCAATTTTAAATCGGCGTTTCTACTTGCCATTCCCATAAACGCCATATAGAAGTCGTAGGTTAATCCCTTGGTGGACCAAAAACTGGGATCATCGTAGCTGATCACCACGGGAAAACCTTGCGCAATGAGGATAGCAGCGGGATGATTGCGCATATCCTCAACCAGCATCAAGACTTGATTGGAAATTGGGCAAACTTCCACTGCAATACCCCTCTCTTTGACCATGTCCATCACCAGGGGATGTTTAACCAGGCCGAACCCATGACCAATGCGTTTTGTTCCTAGAAGTATTGCATCTACTAAATTCAAGTCGGTGCTGGTACCATACCAGTTCGTCTCTGCTGAATGAAACAGGAAATCGATGTCGCTAGGTACAGTCTTCAGTAAATTAACAAATTCAGTTAATGGATATCCTACATCTTCTTGCCCAACTAAATCAAATCCTGCTAACATCTGTGGATATCTAATTTTAAGATCTTTGACGATTTCGATATAGTTCTCCGCTGTTGCATTATCAGTTTTTCTTATCGGAGCATAAATAAATCGCGCTCCTATAAAATCCGGATGGTCTGTCTTGAACTGCTCAATTAGTTCCTGATACAATCCGGCTACTTCCATTGGCCCGTAGGTGGTTCCGTCAAGTTCATACACTGTGGGTAGAGTACCCCTGAATTCAAGATACATTACGTTGTCTTCGAACAGTTCCTCGAGGGCTTGATAGAAATGTCTCTGAAATACAGGTCTGTACGTCAGCATAGGAGTGACTGTAGCAAAAATCTCATTCAGGGCTTGCCAAACTGCATTAATATCTGGATAATCTTCTTTTGGGTTATCGACATGCAGGGTGATTTGAGATCGTACCCATTCATCATAGGAAGGGTCTTGCCTTCGCAAGGTGCTGATCAGCGTCCAATTGCATGTCATATCCTGTTCTGGATGAGACAAGAACATCAACTTCAATCTGTCGTTAACAGTACAAGCGTATAAATCATCGGTAAAGGTTAAAGTGTAGACGAACTCATGAGACACCAACGCAGTATCGTGACCATGCAAGGCCGCCCCTTTAGGTACTTCTTGGATAAATTTAAAAACTTCAGACCTTTCCACATCTTTCTTAGCGTGAAAGTAATGTCTCCCAGGTGCAAATATACCCGGTTGTTCAAAACCAGCGTCGTATTCTTGTACTTTATATCCCATTAATATATTATTAACAGCTTGCTCCTTTTCGCTGAGAACTATGGAAGCTCCAAGCATTCTTGATTCTTCCTTTTTAATGAAGGCATCCCTCTCCTCCCAATAGTCTTCCTCCGATAAGGCCAGTGTGAAACTGCACATCAAAATTAACACAACTGACACAAGCATCTTGTTGTTTCTAGGCAACTCAACCTTTTCGCGAATGGCAATCAACTGCGTATAAAGGTGCTATAATTATAAACTTATTAGAAGTGCTTATCATATCTTTAATGATTAAGCAATAATGTATAGAATTTTTTGATAAATGTGAAGCATAAATTAAGGTTGAAGTGCAAATTATTACCTTGTTGCTGGTTTCAGCATGCATGGATGAAACAGTTAAAGGAAGCTATTTATTTTTGTTATAACACTAAATAGAACCCGGAAGCAAAAGACCAAATTAATCAACTATTAAAACGAATATAAATATTTTAGTTTCAAAATAGTCGGTGGGTTTAGCGAAAATATAACCGTTTTGTTATCTATCAATAATAAGTGGGTGAAGTACCAGCAGAGTTTAAAGTGTACAAATCACCAATGTGGGCGCTATTATAACAATTTCAACGACACCCTGCAGTTGCAGAATTGGAACCAGTTTGAATAGTTTCGATGAAGATGGAAATGATGTCTACAAAAAAGGTAATCTCAGTAACTATTTCAGAAAGAAAAATATTGTGCAAAATCCTTTACGTCAAGTTCGTGACATATCATTTAAAAACTAACCTTACATTTATAAGGTTAGTATTTTCGCCCACAATTTATCGTCCATGCCTACATGGCGTTAAATTCTCTAACAATTTTAGAACTTTCTAGATTCTACTATTGGATATGACAGATTTGGTCGAAAGGCAGTTTGCAGAATCATGCAGATACCGCAATAATATATGTTTTGCTTCCTGGACTGCAAGCAGTTTTTCCAATGAACCTTAAATTGTGTATACTTTTCGTCAAATAACTTGCGATCGAAAAAAGTAAATGATGGTGAGTACTATTTATAGCTTCTCAAATCCATTGTCCACGCCGTACATAACTTACTCTTATTTACCTATTCTTTCGATAGTATGTTTAAGTTGTTCAGTGTAACATTCCGTCATAGGCAAAGGTGGAAGGTAGTATCTTGTACAGCATTATTTAAATTTATAGGTATTATATATTGTTGTTTTAGTGAATTATTATGCTAGAAACTGCAATTAGCATTAAGAATTAGTTGTTTAAACACAGCAGAAATGTTGTTGGCTAGAAAGGAACTGTCCCAGCAACACCCTGTGAGTTAGAATAGTTAGCACAGTAACTTATAATACACACAACAGCAAATGTATCAACAACATACAAGATCAGTTACAGTAGAAAACTGTATTGCAAAATGTACACAATGTTTTGGACGAAGGTTTCCGTTATCTCCAACTGCTATTTAAAATATACTTGAGTAGGGTATTTTATATTTTTGGAAACAGTGTGGGTATATCTTTGAAGAAAAGCTGTTTGTCTACATTAATATTTGCTGTTGATCAGATAGTTATGGCAGTAGATGATAAAAATGCAAAATTATATGAAGAACATGAATAGATAAGCATCAACAGACAGTGGAAATTGCAGATTAACATGGATAAGAGAATGTTCATGGTATTAGAACAGTGGGAATTGCAGATAAATATGGATAAGAGAATGTTCATGGCATTAGAACAGTGGGAATTGCAAATAAATATGGATAAGAGAATGTTCATGATATTAGAACAGTGGGAATTGCAAATAAATATGGATAAGAGAATGTTCATGGTATTAGAACAGTGGGAATTGGAGATAAATATGGATAAAAGAATGTTCATGGTATTAGAACAGTGGCAATTGCATCTAAATATGGATAAGAGAATGTTCATGGTATTAGATCAGTGGGAATTGCAGATAAATATGGATAAGAGAATATTCATGTTATTAGGAGGACACGGTAAAGATATCGATGATAATAAGGGAACTATTAAGCACTGAGGAGAAGACTAATGTCGCGGCGCGGCAGTTATAAATTATGGATACGAGCAATATGGGATAAGGGAGACGAACAATTCAGCTGTTGAATTATACATTTTGGAACAGTAACATTAGAAGGAAATCAGCAGCTATATACAGTTTAGAAGTATGGATAACTAATGAAGAGGAGGTGAGTGGTCATAGAAACAGACTTTTGAAGAAGAAGTTGTAGAGTTTCTGGATTAGACCGCGTACGAAACGATGCTATTGACAAACGTTAAAAATAAAATACAACAGACAGAGTCGAGAAGAAGCAGTTGCTATGGTATGGACAATTAAGAAGAATACAGGGCACTACATGGTTTCTAAGACTATACCAGTGGGCTCCAAGGAATAAGAATAACAGGGGAAAACAGCGCATAGGAGGAAAGCAGCGCATGGAGAGATCAATGAGATCGAGAAACCTCGAGAATCACAATCAGAACAGCATCAATTGCAGATAATCGCATATAAAGGCAGAACAACCTTGCAAATGTGTAGGAAATTGAGTATTCCTTGAAAATCAGGAATGAAATCAGGGTATATAATATCATCGTAATTTTTGGATTAACTGTAGAACGTTCTCCATATTATGTAGTTGGATAAGGTTTGGTTTTAGGAGCTTCAGGAGGTACAACCATGAATAATTCTTAATTATAGGTTGTAGGATTTTGACGACATGTTTGAATACCACTATGTGATCTGCCAATTGTTTTAAGGTTCCACACAACTATGAAGTACATAAAAAAATCCTTCATCGAAATGTGACCCTTTTCTAAATACTTTTGTACAATTACTACTTTCCTGTGTGGTGAATTTAGAACAGTATTGGTAAGATTTGCGTTGCTGATATATTGGTGCATTCATGCCTTGACGTAATTTTCTTCGTCGTGGGTTATTGGACCTCTATGTTGTTGTTATGCTACAGGTAACCGTATTTTGAGTTTTATATTTGAAAATGGTAAAATTGTGGATGGACGATAAGTTTTGGTTTGGACACTGGGACGTTAGATGTTAGACATCTACGTAGCGATTGAGGAACAATTTGATATACATACGGTATTTGCAGTAAGCGACCTATTGATATATTTATCAGGGTATGCTTCTTCCATTTTTCCAGCTGCGGTAGTTAAACAACGGTCCCAAGCGTTACACACAAACGTAGCTTTTGCCGTTTTGGGAGAAAACAAATCATCAAGGGTAATATTTGTTCAAACTCCAGTCTACTGGTAGGTTTTCTGCGTTAGCGCGATTCTTATGTCAGTTGGGAATAAAACAATACCTAAACATATACTTCTGCCTATATTATTGGACACGCAGTATATTTTCATTATTATAAGTATTTTCTTTCTTATTTTTTTTTGTTTTATTACAGCAATAGCAAATTTATATTAATAACAGTAACTACCTAGGTATTTTTCTTCTTTTTTCTTTGTGTTCGTGCTTGTTGATGCATATTTCAATGTACATCTTCACAGTTTGTTAAGTATTTCAGCGATACATGTCGGCAAAATTTGGGAGTGGGTAAGATGCAGTAAACAGTTTTCCGTTAATATCACCATATAGCGCATAACCGAATCTTTTTGTGTCAATTTAAAACTGTTCCTACTCATAGATACAATAAAATAATGCAATTTATGTGAAGAACACGTTTATGTCGTGCTTATTAGTTTAAGAAACGTAAAGCTTGAGACAGGCGGCAGAAATCGGGATGAAATATACAGACTAGCTGAGCCCACAGGCTACGTCCTCCGCTTCGGTGAGTAATTTTTTTTAATTAAAATACTATATAAGGTGTATCCCTAATGTACCAAGAATGTCCGGCACTTAATCAAGAGGTCAAGTACTTGGAGGAGACCCTAATCAATAAATTTGTGGTGGGAAATAGCTGATGATTAAGCCTTAGCATTCTTCACTGGTTGTAAACGGCACTAATCACACTTAGAGTGCAGCATAGCTCCATGGCCTGGCCGCTAAGTATGTAACGGACCACTACCGCCACTCCTAAGATTCAGAGTCTGGCCTACTTGGGAATCATTGGAAACAATGGGGAGAACCTCAACGGCCGCACTAGATGCCAACCCTCTCTATTTGGATAAGGAAGGGGGACCTGGGCTCCCAACATAGAATGCGGGATAACTGATGCTGACAAGACAAAAGAGTTATTATAGGTCATTTAAACATCTCGCTAGGATGGTGGAAAAAAACTTCCTCTTTCTGCTTGCAAGGTGATAAAAGCGAAGAGCCGACTGAGACTGGAAAGGGAGTACTCTCCCACAATCCCTAAGAAGGAACAATGGGAGAGGAATGAGGTACATCTTCGACAAGGCTCTCTAGTCTGTTACACCGACGAGCCGGTTAGGTAACAGAGAGTCGGCGGGAGCTGGAGTTTACCTAAAACGTAGGGGGTACAAGAAAATTTCGTAGTTGGGAAGGACACCACGGCTTTTCACATAGAAGTGACAGCACAGCAAGTGGTATATATCTGTCCGACACCCCGAATGATGTTCAGAGCCATCTGTTTACTCAGAACGAGGTCAGCTCTCGTCCAGAAATAGCAGGAGCGCCCTTGCAGAACCAGCAGGGCTGAAAGAAGTAAATCTGATTTGGGTACCGAGACACTGTGGAATCCAGAATCAAGCTCCAGTGGATCTGGAAACGAAAAGGCAATTGAGCTTGCCAGTCTGTGAGACTGGAAAACCTTCCTAGCGCGGGAACCTTTTCTAGATTCTCCAAGGCAACATGTCACGCCATCCCTAATCCAATGAGTATGCATGAGGCTGACGGATGAACGAAGGACACCCAGGGGATGCATCTTTACAGGTACACCGGAAAAATCCTAGTCGATCTGGGTATTGGATAAAGTCCGCGGATTCTTAATCTACTGGTAGGAGTCCTCACATGTTATTGTAAGCTCAGAAGACATCTAAGCCTTTTAGGTGTAGGAAGACTCATTATGTTAGACACCTGCGGAGGGCAGGAAGAAACTGCCTTCAACTTCCTAGAAGAATGAGAAGCGAAAATATGACTAAGACAAATTTTTCGACGCAACCAGGTTTCACAACGCAGAGTTGAGCACTCTCGCATGGACTAACATCTTGGGATGCATTAAAATGTCAGGAAGGTTTGCCGAGAGGCAGAGGAGTTGCCATAAATTAATAAGTTTGCTATGTAACACTCTGTATTATTGTGTTTCGTTATTGTCCTATTCTTTGAATTTCTTTAATTCCAAAACTGTTACTATTATCGTAAAGTTACCGTCAAAACAGGAATTGACTCTGAAAGTGGTTACAACATAAATTTTCTACATATTATAGTAGAAAAGGAACTTCAAATAGTATTTAAATTATTTAGTGTTTTGAAAGCGCATTTTTAACAGTAAAATGTAATAATAATCTCTACTGTGGTGTCACAAATAACTGGGAAAATCAACAGGTCTACAACTCTTTACCTCCAATAAATTTTAGCAGGCTTTAATAAATTACTGCTGTTTCTAATACTGTTTATTGCAATTTTGTAATGGTTCACTAACGAAATGAAATCATCAGGCGGCAGTAACTAAACAATCGGTATTGGTACCTAGAGCTCTATCTGGTATTATTATTTTTAAGTGTTAGCGATGAGATATACAGGGTGTCCTTTAAATACCTTAAAAGCTTCAGGTAGCACTCTTCTGTAAGAAATACAGTCCTCAAAAACACTAACACGAACTTCCTATAGTGCTTAGTTTCCTCACACGAGAAACTTAAAGAAATTATACTTGGCAACGTTGACGATGTCTTTGCATTTATGGAGAATTTAATTAGTAGGCCGACACTACATGAAGCATTTTGACAAATGTCGAAAAACAAATTTTCTACTTTTCATCACAATACCATGGCCTTGCACAGTTGTCAAATGTAGTATTTACGAAATTTATCATTTTTAACAGTACTTCCAGAAGAGCAACTAGAGCGTCAACTCAATATTAATCTTTACATAATCAAGTGGCAGTCAGTCACTTATCGGCAGATACGTGCAACATTGAAGTTCTCGTTATTGTTTCCATGAAATTCTGTTTTAAAGATATGAACTTTAACACTCTCGTACAAGAAAACTAAGCTCCAAATACCTACTTTTTTTTGAAGATTTGTATTAAGCATTCATAAAGGAAAAATTCTACCTGAAGCTTTTAAGGCATTTAAAGGACACCCTGTATACAAGACGAAGTAGTAAATCGTAACAAAGTTACTACCTCATCTGAGGCGGTGCTTTGTAACATATATAGCAAAATATTGGTAAACATAGTAACTATATTTACCATTAAATATGTGCTCTTATGTCCATAAGAAAGAATTCAAGTTTAATTTTTTGTTTTGCAATAACCGAAGGTAATATAGCTATAACTATATATAATTACAAGAAAAATATTAGTGAGTCGTAGAAATTCATAGTAATCAAATGCATGCAATGGATATCTGGTGGTACATTTCTGTTGCCTGAAATATTTTAAAACTAACTATTTAACATTACATAGCGACAATCGGATTAAAATAATACACAACGTACGTTTACATTTTAACAACATAATTCATACATATGCCCAGGCAAATATTTTCAGTAAGTGAAAGTTACAGTGAAGATACTATTTCATTGGTTAATGTGAAACTGTTTGTAGTTGGTGTATTCGTAGTAGATTGTAGATGATGTCTCTGAAAATTTAATTTTAAAAAAGATTTTAAATATTTGTTTGCCAATCAAAAAAATACCAGCAAAACTGACGAATGTGTTCCAATCGTTGTTTTTGCATTACATTTTCAGACTATTTATAAATCTTAATCTCAATAATTTATCTATAATTATCGTAAACAGTACTTAATTCTTTAATTTTCTTTCGAAAGAGAAGCAGTGGACTGAATTTCCTGTTTGTTATGAAATTATTGTTTAGGTTCCTTTAATATGAATGTATCTTATACGAAGTATTTTTTATATAGACAGAAGAATATAACCTTCCAAATAAGATAACCTTGCAAATAAGATAACTTCCCAAATAAGATAACTTCCCAAATAAGATAACCTTCCAAATAAGATTGCAAATTAATATATTTGGTTAGTATAAATTGTAAATATTTATTCTGCGTTAAACTGTAGTTGTGGTTCCTGGAACAATTTCAAAAACCTTCTAAAGAGAGCTATACTAATCGGCTCAGAACTCGTTGGTGTAATGTATTTTGTAACTACTGAGATATTCCATAGTTTTCAATTTACCACTTACACTAATTCACCATATTTATCTGATATATCAATCCTTGAAGGTGAATTTAAACTTGAGGAATATGCCATGTTACGGATTACAGTCTTCTTTTCTGGCCGCTCTATAGCTGATTACTATCTTATTATTTCTCGAATATAGTTCTAGTGGACCTTTTTTTGTTATTCTGGAGAAATGCCGATGACAATTTTGTCTACGCGCTTGACAGTGAGCGTTTGCTGGAAATTTCCTGCGCTTGGGGGAGCCCTACGCGTTAATTGTACTAAAATTCTTGCAACATATTTCGGTATATGGTGAAATATTCCAGCTGCTGCTGTCTACTTAAGATCTCCTTTCGACCCGGTTGCTTGGTGAGACCTCAGCGGCGACGACAAGTAGTGCAGGGAGGTTTGGGTTTCGATGGGTGTTCATCGCGTGAATCTTCGTGTCGCTGTTTGGACCTTGTCGTGAACAGAAACATCGACAAATGTCGGATTTAAGAAATACGCTACATTTAACTATTGGAAGGCAATTCATTGCGAATTTGCTTATCGCTTTTTCGGATTAATATCGAACCACCCTAGGGGCGTGCCTGAGATTTTTATCTGCTTCTCAAAAACCTAGGGGCACCCCAAATTGTGTCTCTCTCTTTACTCCCTACCCAAAAAAACTAAGGTCAAATTTGCCAATGTACTATCCAATGAATGCTTTCCCCTGTTTGCCAGTGCTTCGTTGGTATCCAAGAAATAGAACAGTATAATTCGCTTGTAATATTAAAAGTGAGGCAACCAGACTTGAACGTCGCTGGCTCCGTAGATCTATTCATTAAAGTAAATATCGCAAGCCAATGACGGAAGCTCTTGTGTTTGGACGTCCCAACACTCTTTTGTTTAGCCCATTGTTCTTTTTCTTGCTTGTTCTAAAATGTACTACTTGTGTGCTATGTTTTACTCAATAGATTTGGATACGGTTAAGCTGTAGTACGATCCTTTATTCTGGTGTATTTTATTTTGTGCATGAACTTTGTAAACATTATGTACAGGTCGAGACAAAGTACGGATGAGTTCGATTCCAATAAGCTGCTGGTTTCTCGGCCCTCCTATGAGAACCTACATTCAGCTGTAACCTGGAGGTTGGCACCCATTAATTTCGACTTACCCCGTATACTATTACGTTAGATCTCCCTCCCTTAAGCATTTCTCGTGAACCATCTCTACTCCTCTGATTTAAGCGGAAGGCATTTCCATCTTTCCCGCTGCGGTCCGACGGAAAAGATCGTTTAGCCTGTAACAACTGTCGAAGTCCTACTTCCAGTACCAAAATCTATAAGGGTGGCTAGGACTACCACTATGTCATCTCTTTCTACCAGGGCAATATTTTTCCTGTCTGAGAAAGCATGTGTTTGAAGAATTTTTTTGTGTTGAAAACTTTGTTCAGTACTCATTTTCGTCTTTACGTAAAACTTTTCAAACACTAAAGATAATTTTTTATAACTTTGCAATTATAAAACCATCTACTTTCACAATGTATTCGTTATTTAATTTTATGGGTGAATCCTCATCTGATCCCTCTTGAAAATTTCCGGAACTTTCTGAAGAAATTTCACTGTCTTCGTCTTCGATAATCTTTCGTTTCATTGTCCTTGACATTTGCAGAGAAAGTTTCCTTCCTTTCTCAAGTTCAGCTGTTAATAATTCATTTAATTTTGGGGTTGAAGTACAAATCTTGAACTCGCGTTCTTCTCTTAGTTTGCTTCCTCTTGAGAGATTTGGGATAATTTTGTGGTAATAAATTAAACATGCAACTCGCAGGAAAAAATACACATACCTTAGGTATGAGTGATAAATACTACAGTTACGGAACAGAAATGTAATGCAACAAAAATTGGAAATGTTCGCAAAATTTAATCCCTCTCTTTCCGGTATCACAGGTCTTATCGGTCCCTTCCAGTTCCCAGAAGATTTTTCAATGATTCATCCATTTTCTTTGTTGTACATTTAATTTTTCTATGGCTGTCTGTATTCCTTGGAGCCAGCTCTTTTTCGGTCTTCGTCTCTTTCTCCTTTCGGGGGGAATCTATTCCATTGCCATTTTTGGTATTCGCCTCTCTTCCATCCTTCTCACATGGCCGAACCATACCAATTGTCTGTATTCTATTTCTTTTACAATGTCATTGTTGATACCCATTCTTTCAGTTATATTCTCATTTCTCACCCTTTCAATTCTTAATACTCCAGCAGCTCTTCTCAGAACAAATTTTAATGATTTTATCCTAAAGTTGATAGAAGAGCAGTACCTGAAAATTTCTTTCGAAGGTTAGTTTTTCAATTGAAGCAGGAAAACCATGTATATATTTCATGTCAAACAGCGACAGCAAACGACATTTTGGATCTAAATCGTTGTTTCAATTTTGGGCTAATGCTGATCACGATGAACTTTTCGTGCATTACGCATACCCAAAAATCGCTTAACAAACATTATGGGGACTCTTCACCATCGATTGGAATGATTCAGAAGTGGTTTGCTGAATTTTGTTGTGGTCGTACAAGTACAAGTACATGGCATGATATTGGTTGATCGGAGAGTTAAAGTTCATGAGATTGCTGAGGTTGATGGCCTTTGAATCGGGCAAGTACATAACGTCTTGGTGAAATATTTGGACATGAAAAAGCTATACGTGCGTTGGGTGCCGCGTTTGCTTATAATTGATCATAAACGTAATCGAATGACAACTTCAAAGGAATGTTTGGCGATGTTTAATCCTAATCGTGGCGAGTGTTTGCGTCGATACGTAACTGCGGATGAAACATGCGTCCATCACTGGAGACCAAGGAACAGTCGCAACAGTGGATTTGTCATGGTGAATTGGCTCCAAAGAAGGCCAAGGCGGTTTTATCGGCCAACAAAGCCATGGCGACAGTTTTTTGGGAAATACGCTGTGTAATCCGCATCGATTACCTGGAAAAGGGGAAAACTTTAAACAGAAAGTTTTTGGACCTTCTTCACGACGATTTACCGAAAAAACGACCACATTTGGCGAAGAAAAAAGTTCTTTTCCAACAAGACACAGCTCATGTGTGTAGTCGCCATGGCTAAATTCCATGAGTTAGGATACGAATTGCTTCCGCATCCACCATATTCGCCAGATTTGGCGTTCAGCGATTATTTCCTGTTTCCGAATATGAAAAAATGGCTTGGCTGAAAAAGATTTGGCTCAAACTACGAGGTGATTGCTGCAACAAACGCATATTTTGAAGAGTTGCAGAAGTCCTATTTTTGGAAGGGATCCGGAAATTTGAAAAACGTTGGACTAAGTGTATCGAGCTGAAATGTGGCTATGGTGAAAAATAAAATGAGTTTTTGTCAAAAAACAATTGCCTCCTTCATTTATCATGCACTTAACGAACTGCCCTCGTACATCAGCAAAATCATCAAGACTCCCAAGGAAACTAATTTATTCAATACAGAATCTACTCAGAGCGTACTTTATGTTTTAGTTTTCATATTGTTTTTGTGTAAATAATGTAAATTTTCAGTTTTTCCTCTGATTTCAACATTCTTCGCTTCTTTTGCAAGTAATTCGCGTCTCCGAAACGGGGACGCCCTACATGTTGAGAATCTCTGACATAGAATGCTTACGATATCTCAAACGAAGTTTGGTTCTACAGACAAACATTACATCGTCCTGAAAAGACTTTGACCTTTTCACTTTTGCCATATCATTTTTGTATGAATTGTATTTACGAATGGTGTTCCATAATAATACGACAAAAGAGGAAGACCCGTGGGACTCTATTGTTGTCTATTTAATCCTTTGTATTAATTTAATAAAGCATTTTATTTCAAATATTTAATTTTCACCAAAATACTTTTTCAAAAAACAGTTGTTGCTCTAACAACCTACCACTTTAATGCATTTTTGTGCTGTGCTGTGATAGATCTAGAGGTTAATGGAGTTTAAGCAATCACTGCACTTTGACGTGTTGTTGAAAACATTTGTAACGTTATATTAGCAGAAGTCTCAGTGTTGAAACCATAATCGAGTCATGAAGTCGACTATTTTTATTTTTGCCGTCGCAAAGAAAAAGTTTTGTTAGGATTTGCTTGTTGTTTTATTATTTTATAAACTAAAGTTGGGGCATAAAATTAGCGTTAAATAGCACTCATTTTAATTCTATTCTTGGCATAAAATCATATTTTTATTACTTCTGCAAATGCAGAATGCAATGAAGATGTCAATTACAAAGAAAATAAATGCAATACCTCAGTGCATTGGAGGAGTGTTAGCTTGTGGTCGAGTGGTGTGGTAAGTGTTCTTCAAAAGAGGGGAGTTCCAAATCTTTCCACTCTACCTAAGTTATAGAATCAACAAGCTAACGGTTACCATTTTTTTAATGAATCCTCATTGTCATTTATATGTTTCTTGTAACGAGATTATCAAAACTCCAGGCCTGTAGCAAAGGATTCCTTGGACCTTAAAACATTAATTTACTATTGGATCCTATTCAGATATGTCCACCAATCTTCTAGTTTCTAATGGTCCGTAGAGATTTCTTGATATGTAAAAATGGCTAGGGCATAGGTCAGAGCTATATAATGGATGGATGTCCTTGGAAAAGTGTCATTCTCGAATAAAGCTAGCGGAAATTTTGGATTCATGCGAGCAAGCGTTGTCACGAAGCTGCAAGCCTTGGACTTTTAATCTACCACGATGTTTTCCACAAGTTTTATACGCAGCTTCCATTAAAGTTAGCGTTTCTTCAGATATTGTGGGGTTTGGATACACTTTTTTATGTTCTGTTAAAATTTGCCGCTCTGTAGGAAATACTTTCTTAATTTAATTGCCGCTCCATAGGAATTTATAACGTTATTTGAATTGCCGTTTGTATGTTAACAGTTTTGGTTACATAGCGTCTTTCTAAGATTGAGTTGTGTTGACTGCAGGTTTGTTAGTATTTTCCTCTTAGAAACTAATTGATGATCAAATTAGTCCCAGAATTGTACAAGGTTTTTCTTTGTAGTTATATTTTTGCCGATCAGACGGAACTTCCAGGAATGTCTTTGATAAACAGTGCTAGCATTTAGGAATTGTTTTTAGGCTTCTCTCGAAGGCCTCACGTGTTAATTTTGCTTCTAGAACGCAAATTAGGCTTAGGTGGTGTTCTTTGGGAACATGGGGAAAAGAAGTCAGTGGGCAACAAGCTTGGGTCGATTCATTCGGATAAAACCGTTTGAACCCGTGAAAAGGTGATTGTTGGGTCTGTTGGTGTTACAAGCGTTTAAAATTCCTGTTGCCCTCAACGTCGACTGTCCCCGTTGGAAATAATTCAACTGATCCTGTTGGGAATAATCTGCTTCCCCAGCAGCGTACCTATCAATGTTTCGTCCCCCTGGTTTCCTGAGGTCTTCTACCCTTTGAAACTATTAGACGGCACAATTTATAAGCTGAAGAAAAATGGTATCAAAACACATGATGGTAATGAAAAAATATGTTGCAGAAAATCATAACAGTAAAAATGCAACAGATGCAGTAAACAAAATGTATGCCACCAAGGAACATGTAACAATACAAACGTTACACAAACGCATGATTGAGCACTACCAGGAGGAGTTTCAATTCTCTACTTCGGCATTATACAAACGGGGTAGAGAAATTGGTTTCAAAAGGAGGAAGTCAAACTATATGTTCTAATGGAAAACCCTGATATTCAGCTTAAAAGGACCGCATTTCGTAGGGAATATGTGAAAACTCAAAACCTAGTGACACTGCTACACCCACTACTTCTGGATGAAACTTTGATTTTCAGCAAAGGATCACACAGAAACAGCTGACAAGATGGCACTTTGGCAACTGCATCCAAGAAAGCTGGAGACCAATGCATGCACATAGTTCTTCATGCAGGTGGTAGCGAGGGGTCTGTAAAAGAAGTTCCATTAGTTTTCAAAAGTGGAAGAAGTAAACGTGATTATTATGACAACACGATCATAAAGAATTTTGAACGATGGTTTAAAACTCAATGGATACCAAACTTTGCAAAACCTTAATTAATAGTTATGAATAACGCTGGCTACCACAACAGCCTTCAGGAGGAATTACCTATAAACCTGGTGTAAAAAAATTAATTTCTTGGATAATTAGCAAACAGATTGATTATCCAGAAAAGCAATGCAAGACGAAATTTGGAATATTGTAGCTATTTGACGAATAGCAGAAACCTACCACCTAGACGAATATGTCTAGCAGTTTTATCATAAAATATTATGATTTCAGCCATATGCAGTTGAAAAGATATAGTAAGACTGTAAAAAAATATGACCAAGAAATCGGTGAAACCGGGTAATCGCCCTGAGCTATTACAACAACCTGAAGCAGAGTGCTTAAAGAAGTAGGTGGAGAAAATGGGATGGATGTGTTAATAAAGTAGAAAAAGTTATTTATTCGGCTTGGACTGTTGACTATTGAGAAAATCTGTTTGATATTCGATCCTTCATCATTACCATTGTAGGCCTGGAAAGTTGTCTAATTTTGGAATGTAACAATCACTGATTGTTGATCACTAATCGAAGAAGTACAGTCAGGAGGAAAACCTTGATAAAAAATATACAAGCTCTTTTCAATCTTTGCCTATAACAAAGCGAAATACCAAAGAGATGGAATAATGCGTTGATGATACTCATTCACAAAAAAGGAGACAAGACTGATTTAGAAAATTATCGACCCATCACCACCACCATCACCAAGATAATTAACAACTGATTAGAACGTAAACCGGACCTTTACCAGCCAAGAGAGCAGGCGGGATTCAGAGCTGGGTTTGGCACAAACGACCACCTGTTGACAGCAAAACTGCTAATAGAGAAAACCCTTGGCAATTATATTTGTAGATCATTAAAACGGAAACTATTCTAGCTGCTTTTGATCAATCGCGCATAGACTACAGATATACCCGCCTTATTAATAGCATATATAAGAACTCAACGGCAAGCATAAAAATACACCAGGAAACCAATCAGTTTCCAATACAAAGAGGTGACACTATATCTCCCAAACTGTTTAATGCAGTGTTGGAGTACGCATTCAAAACACTCGATTGCGAAAACAGAGGGATCAGCATAGATGGCGAAAACCTCAATAATCTAAGATTCGCCGACGACATAATGGTAGTGATGGACAACTTGGGCTAAGCAAAGGAGATGTTAACCGAACTAGTGCGAGCAACAGGAAAAGTGGGACCCTCTATAAACAGGCAAAAAACAAAAATAATAACAAATATGGCACTCGGAGGAACAATAACGATAAACAACGAAATTATAGAAGAAGTAATAACATATAAATACCTTGGCCTTGAAATTACACTAAGTAGAAACGACTGAACACATGAACTACAACGATGAATAGGCTTAGGATGGGCAGCCTTCGGAAGACTCGGAGATGTTTTGACCAGTAACCTACCAATGAGGAAAGTGTACGACCAGTGTGTCCTGCCTACCCCGACGTATGAAGCCGAAACCCTTACGCTAACAAAAACATCTATAAGGAAGCTCCACGCTACCCAAAGAAAAGTGGAAAGATCTATGATCGGCATCAAATTGAGATATCGTGTACGAAACATAGAAATATGCAAAAGACCTGGAGTTTGCGACATTATCGAGAAAATAACAAGGCTGAATTGGAATTGGGCAAGACACATTGCGAGACTGGCAGACTCCAGATGGATGAAGAGAATAATCGAGTGGAGACCCCGCACAGATAGACATAACAGAGGTAGACCAACACGGTGGAGCGATGATATCAAAAGACTGGCAAGACATTGGATGAGAGACGCCCAGGATCGATCTAGGTGGCACAGTTAACCCTCATGTGCGCGTATAATTTTTATACTTGTGCACAATCAGGTACCGCCCTAGCTACATATGTTTTGCATAGTATAAGCTATTTTTTCTTAGTTTTTCTCCATAATATAGTTCACAAGGCCCTAGAAGAAGCGTATTTGCTTCATGTTTCCCCAGAAAATTTATTTGCAGTTAGAAAATACCTCGGTAGGCTTAGCATAACGAGCTATTTTCTTGAAACTAATTATCGGTAATGCCTAAGTAAGTGCAATTTTGAAAAATGTATTTAGAAAGATTTAACTTAATTGATGATTTCTAATTAACTTTCCATTACTTTCTGGGTAAGGAGTAGTTATGAATGTCAATTGAAGAATTTGTAACATTAGTGTAAATGACTAATTTGGTACTGCAATGACCAGTAAGGTACCATAGATGTCATTAACTCGTTATCCAATGATGCAGTGCATAGGGAAATTATTTTCTTCCCCAAGGTGTGGAAGGGGTGGAAAGGAAAAATTAATTTATTATTTATATGCAATGCGAAATTCTATTTCAAATCACTAATATTCTTTACCCTAAAATGTAAAGTAAGTTTCGGTGTTTTATTTAGTCGAGCTACAAAACTTATTTTGAAGAATGGAGGAATTTTCTGCAGCAGAATATGAAAGATATGTTTGCTATATTTTGTAATTGCGATAGATATAGTATACTAAGAGTTGTTTTTTTGTTTTTTGTTTACTAGGCTTACGTATGAGTAGCAATAAGCTTACTAGGCAACCCTAATGGGCGATGAGGAGTCCGGTTCTAGCAATGTCGGATACGACAATGGGGGTTCTGAGGACGAATGGTTACCACCACAGCCCACCAAGGACGATCTTTTAGATTTATCGGATGTCGAAGAAGTTTATGCAGACGAAGATAATCAGATAGAACTGGGGGAAAACTCGTCTGAAGGGGAAGAAGAAGTGGAACAAGAAGTTCAAAACAACAGCGTTGCTGCGTCGGAATCCTTTGTGGTAGCTAAAGATGGTGCTCAATGGAAGAAAACCCCGCCGATAGCTACACATGTTCAAAAGTCAAAGTCAAAGTTTTATGGAAGCCTGATTCATATCCACTTCATCGAGCTGCAATGGGGATGAACAAGTTTCGTGAGGTATGCCGGTTTATTCGATTTGCCAACGAAAACACCAGAAATGAGCGGGTAAAATCAGATAAGGCAGCAGCTATTCCAGATATCTGGTTGATGTTGAACGCGAATTTATCATCAAAATATGTGCCAACCGATTCTGTTACTGTAGATGAGCAGCAGTTTTCTTTAAGAGGCTGGACTAGATTTACTCATTATATTCCGTCCAAACCTGCGAAGTACAGCATCAAGGTTTGGTGGGTTTGTGATGCACAAACCTCTTATCCAATCACTGGCCAAATTTATACCGGAAAAGGACTAAACGGCCCCGAAAAGGACCAAGGACAACGAGTTGTCGGGAATTGTGCTACCAATTCAGGGGATCAGGAAGGAACGTAACAATGGACAACTTTTTTCAGCGTTACCTTTGGCTCCCCTTAATTCACGATTTTTTTCTTTATATTGCTATCGAGCTTCATTATTTCTATTTGTTTATACATTTATTGAATAGATACTTCTTTCCTTTAACTAAATCTTGTATCTCTTCCGTCATCCAAAGGGGTTTTTGTTTCTTTTTTCTTGGGGATATCGTCCCTAAAGCTTGCAATGCTGTCGAATGTAAAGCCTTTTTAATCGTGAATGAAGGAGAAAAATTAAGAAAATGAAAAATCTATAGGTACTGGGAACAGAAGTGTATACAAGTAGAAAGTCTAGTTGGAGGATCGCAGTCATCTGAAGTTTGGAAAACTATTAAACATATGAAAACAAATGAAGGGAGTCGTACTCTGAATCCAATAAACATGGAAGAATGGGAAAAATTCTATAAGACACTTTTAACAGAAAACAATAGATCGAGTACACTCACGCGAGAAAATGAAATATACGACAATAGACTATCAATAACTGAAGAAGAGGTTAAAAAACAAGTGCAGAATATGAAAAAATCTAGATCCGCAGGTCCAGGAAATGTACCTATAGAATTAATCAAATACGGAGGACAAGAAATTATTAAGCGGTTGACAAATTTAATGAATAACTGAAAATATACAAATACCGCAAGAATGGAAAAATACATATATGGTTTCCATATTCAAAAATGGATGTAGTAAGATCTAAGCTGCTATAGAGATATCAGTATCACCAGTAGTATTAGCCGCCTGTTTGGAAAAATCTTGCAAAAGAGATTATGAGAAGACATGAAAGATAAGATAGGCGAAGATCAAAGCGGTTTCACTCCAGGACGCTCAGGTGTGGATAACTTGTTTATACTACAACAACTAATGGAAAAGAGGATATCTGTAGGAGAAAAGTTGTACATGATTTTCGTGGATTTAGAAAAAGCGTATGACTCCATACCACGGGAGAAATTATGGGAAGCTCTACGTGATTTGGGAATAGATGGTCGGATGTTAGCCATAATTTAGAGACTGTATGAAGATAATATAGCTTACATCAAAGTGAAGAGACAGTTATCAAATCCGATAATTACAACGAAAGGAAAGACAAGGTTGCAGCTTGTCGCCGCTTTTATTTAACTTATATGTGGAAAGAGTCTTACAGAAGTGGAAGAGAAGTTGTGAAGGCATGGGCGTACCTATTAACGAACACAGATTATTCACGTTAAGTTTTGCTGATGACCAAGTAGTCCTAGCACAAGACGCGTATGACCTTGAATTTATGGTAAAAAGGTTATATCGAGAATTTCAAGAATAGGGGTTGCAGGTAAGCCTAAAAAAGACAGAATACTTGGTAATAAACAGTGAAGGAAATTTTGAGGTCTTAATCAAGGACGAATCAACAGTGAAACAAGTTGACGAATTTAAATATCTGGGAGCGATAGTAGATAAAAATGGTTTACGCGAAAGGGAGAAAAAACATGGAATAAATGAAGTCAGAAAAGTGATCGGAACCCTCAATTCTGTATGGTGGGACAAAAATATTTCAAAGAAAAACAAGAAACATATTGGGAAAATATTAGTGGAATCTACGCTCTGCTACGGATGTGAGATCTGGACGGTAAATGAAGAGATGAAACGAAGGCTTAATGCCGTAGAAATGG
>JABXWE010002743.1:0-38562 GCA_014611495.1 Limonius californicus | reverse complement strand
GTAGTTTACAAAATAAAATTAATTCTAATATCTAAATTGAAGTGGTTAAATAATTATTCTGTAACCTTATGGGTGTCAAAAAAGCATTGAAGGTAATATCTTATATTGCATGCATCACATTTAAATGTTGTTTGTAGCAATTTCTTCTGAACTCCTTTACGCCCTAGCTCCCTACACTTCTTCACATAGCATGTTGTACATTTTCATCTACCAGTACGGCCTAGGTCTTCTGATTTGTAATGCGTCTCTGCCGGCTACAGGTGTACGGTTTCTTCACCATTTGGATGTCCACCGATGACCTCTTCTCTGAATTTTGGAATCGATATACGTTCGTTAGCCATTTGCTGATGTGCAGCAAATGCATTGACAAGACATAAACTGGTTAGGATTTCCATAGCTAATTTTCTGTACCATTTTAGTTCGTAATGAAGTATTGTAACTTTTCATGTGGTCAGAAAAATCAATGTAAGACGTATTTGTTCTATTTAATTACATTCCTCGGTTTCTTTATCTTGGAGCCCCCTTTTTGCACTGTAATAATTTCATTGATGTGTTTAGTGCTAAGCATCAGCACGTCTCTTCTGTCTTTCCACTTCTCCACAACAATACCTGTATTTCTTTCTGCAGAAGAGGTTTCACCCACTTCCAGATTGCGATTTACCACATTAGTGGAAGTGAATTTTCGGTTTCGTTTCAGGGTACCTATTCGATGTGTTTCATTCTGCAGCAATGTATGAGCTAATGAAACTGAGGTATACTAGTTAGCGGTACAGATAGTTCGGTCTTTATTCAGTAAATCTTTTGATAAATCCAAAACTACATCTGTTGCTACGCTTTTACTTTTAGATTTAGATTTTCCACAATAGACATCGAAGTCGTACGTGTAACCTCTTTCTAAACAAATCTTGAACAATTTCGCCCCATGTTTATGCCTTTTGTTTGAAGTATACTGTTTAATTTTAATCAACCACGGCAGGGGACTAAGTTTTCATCAATACAAGATGTTCTCCTGGAGTAACTATTCTCTGAAACGAGGTTTATATTATTTTCAACAGTGGCCTTATTTTCTGGAGCCTGTCGCCATTATTTACGGAATTGTCATGAAAATGCATCATCTTTAACAATTACTGAAACCGATTCCTTGATGTTAAGTCTCTTATATAGTTATTATAAATAATACCCTTGGACCAGTCCGATTGCATAGTCGGAAAGTGACGTAAACCCATCCGTGAGTTCTTTGGTACCAGGACGTCAATCGAGACTCCAGAAACGTATTTTTTGCGAGGCACTGACCAGCATACCGGTTAGTTTCTGTAACCTAATGGAAAATAGCTAGTAAAATACTTTATACATATTTAAACTACATACCATCAGATCAAGAAAGTCGTTGTTCAAAAACACTAGATAAAAGACATACGGTTCTTTGTTGTAGAGAGTTTCATGAAATGCAGTCGAAAATCCGTAATTATTTTCGGAAAATAAACAGCTTTTCATATTGATTCCAACTACTGATCCCCACTGGATATCAACGTCGTTTGTAGCATCTTACGGTGCAACTTCTTCATATGGACGGTTATCATGAGAATCCACGACGAAAGCTTGAATAACTTTCCCAATCGTGTCAGTAATACTTGTTATGTGATTTTACAATTTGCCGCTACACTTTATTAATTCCGTAATTCGTTTGCCGCTTCGTTAGAATTAATAGAACGCTATTTTAATTAAAAGGCTTATTTTGGGTTATATTGGATTTATCCGGTATTTTTAATTGATCGTTGCTGTAACGTAATATGTATTTTGATTTATTTCCGAGATATAAATTGCGGATTTCGTTGGTTGTATTTTAGTTCATTTAGTGCGTCGCTCTAATTATTTCTTCGGGTGTTGAGAATACCTACCCCCACATAGGTGAGCTCTCCTATCTCGGTACAGTGTTGGCGGTCTACCTCTTTCTTTTTTTTTGCGCTACTCTAATTTATTATTTATTTATTTACTTTTGTTGCTAGTACCCTAGCCTCTGTTCGATTGTTTTATTTCAGAAGTATTTTCTGCAATGATATCTTGAATTTTTGTTTTCTTACTCTTTTATTGATTTTAGTTATTTCGATTAACTAACTGATACCAGTGCTAATTTGTTTAATTTTTTAAAAATCTAATTACACTGTATTGTTGGGTTATAATTTAATAATTTTGTTTTTGACTGCTACATTTATCTTATGCTTGCTTTATCGATTATTAATTTGACCTGCTTATCTAGTTGACTGAATAAGTTATATTAATTGCTGATTTATTTCGCTTGTATTAACTATTCGACATTGTTTTGCTTTGATAACTTTCTTTAAATGATTCTTTATTTAAAATTCGTCACATTATAAGATTAACCTGATCTGCAAATGCCGTTTTATGGATTTCCTTGTTATAGTATAAGTTATTAAATATTAACAAAATTGCTAATTATTTTATTATAATTAATTAATAGCTGGAGAGGATCCGCAAGAATATCCCGAAGAAAAAGAGTCAGAAATACAAGAATACGTAAAATAATGGATGCAGGAAGGGATATCGTCAAAGAAATTAAAAATAGACAACTATCGTGGTACGGGCATGGCCAAAGATTGGCCAACATCAGACTCCCGAAAAAAGCAATGGAATGGCAACCAAGATAGAGAAGAAAGAGAGGGCGGCCAAGAAGAGGTTGGAATGAGGAAGTAGAAAACCTTAAACAAAAGTGGGAAATCCAACAAGGAGCTTGGATGAACCGAAAAGTGTGGAAAGAAATATTGAACTCCGGAAGACCCAAATAGAGGTTAAAAAACGGAAAGAAGAAGAAGAAGATTAATAGCTTAGAACTTTATAAGCGTAATCATGACGAGCAATTTAGTCACTATATCTGGTAAACGGCAAAGTAATATCAAAAGCTGAACAGTGTAACGCAGTTTTCGCAACCGTTCCAGCATTTGATAATTAAATGTTAGGTCGTTTTAAGTTCCTGAAAGAGGCGGCTGCAGCAGTGCAAGTGGAGTTCTGAATTGTTTTCCTCCACGTACTCATCATCGCGTTCGAACACACTCCGGAGAGACGCGTAGAGAAAGGGAACCTTATATATATACAAGATCATCGCATAAATTTGTTAACTATGAGTCGAAAGCTTCAACGAGGAAGTCAGCCGAGAATAGAATTACCAGTCCGCCAGAGAAGAAAGCAAACCGAAGTTGGGCCGCCAAAATTATCTCAGTCCGTGAGAATATTCCAGTCCTTTGAAGAATTCCATAAAATCCGCGTACCTGTACGGTGTCGCATTTATTCATTTCGTGGAACACTTCGCCGTTGGGGTTACCTTCATTGATATCCAGCAGGTTATGCCAGTTAGTGTCAATCCGGTTAACAGACTAGAGAAATAAGAGATTAGAGGTCTATAAGCCAGTCAGGCGAGGCTAATTTGACCTTTGATTTTCATACTTTCCAGTAATTGGAAATTTCAGAACTAATTAAACAACACGTTATAGTCGGTCAGGCCACATTGTACGTATTATTAAAATTAGGCATTAACAATTTCAAATACTAACCGTACAGTCATATTTTATTTGCACGATAATCTACGAAACATTTAAAATTATTTACCGGCAAAGAACTTTCCCCAGCACATCCGGATCTAGCCAAACGTTCCTTGACCCAGCAAAGACACGCTGTCCAGACGGATTAAATTAATCAAATACGCTGGCCAGGTGATAGGTTAATCTAATAACTATGCGAACACTGAAAAGGTTCAGATTAGTAGTTTCGAGATACATTCTGTTAAACGTATTTAGACTAATTGCCGGGTGGCAACCAATATTACTTGTTTCTGTAAGTACAGGGCACACATGTTGCGCGCGGCCCACAGCTGGAACGCAATCTACGCCGTCCATTGAACCGGATTCCCGACTATACCTAGGGGCGTACCGACCGGGATTTGGCAGACATTATTATGTTCTTATTTTCTTTATAGCCTCATAATCAAATATATTTTTGCTTTTATTGTAACATTTAAATGGAATAAATCCTGTTACAACCATTGCAGCCTCTCCGCATGTTATTACGAACTTCTGGCTCTGAGCTAAAACCAGGCAACCGTCCCCACGTGGGTGAACCGTTACAAATTACAAATGATCGTAACTGATTAACAACAAAAGGTTTGGCTTATTTTCTTTTAGCACCCTGCAAGGCGACAATTGTAACTAGACTAAGTCTATCTAACAATTTGTCTCTAATAATAATGGTTTTACAGTGTTATGGATATGCTCCCAGTGGAGCATTCCGTGGATGTTGTGTTGCACGTTACTCACGTGTTTACTCTGCTGTTTGTTTTTTAATACTTTTCAGTTAAACTAGTTCTAATAGTTTTACTCTCTTCAATCGCCGCACTTGTTGACTGTTGTCGAGAAGTTGTAACATTTGAACGTGTTGGTACTGGTGGAGCCTTTCTTCGTGTTTCCTCGCAAGTCGCTCGATTTCCTTAGCAACTGGAGCAATCTTTAGATCCTGGTGGATGTCGTCAATCCGGATATACCAAGGGGCATTAACAATGCTTCGTAGTGCTTTGTTCTGGAATCTTTGTATCATTAGTACACTGCTTTTCTTGGTGCATCCCCATAATTGCATCCCGTATGTCCACACTGGTTTTAGCACTTGTTTATATAGTAACAGCTTATTATGTAATGACAACTCAGAATGCCTTCCAGGTTAAGTTCTCTTTTCTTATTGACGTGCTCTTTCCACCTCAATTTTGAGTCAATAGTCATACCTAGCTATTTTGCATTATTTCCGTGGGGTAACGTTTTCTGGTTAATTACGATGGGTAAGTGGTTAATTTTTCTGTTGGTGTAGTTAACATCCACGATTTTGCTTCGTTAAGTTTGATTCGCCACTTCTTAGTCCAGTTGTTGCCTTTGTCTGTTTCAGTCTGTAATTAGGTTATCGCTTCTTCCATGCTGTCACTTACCGCTATGATCGCAGTGTCAACAGTAGAGGTTGCGGTGGTCGTTTCTTCCGCATCTGGCATGTCGTTCGTGTAGAGGAGATACAGGAATAGGCCTAGTACGCCCCTTGTGGAATTCCAGCTGATATTTTTTTTATTTCAGAATAGTTATCTTCGTGTTTTACTCTGAAGTTTCTATTTGAAATGTAGGATTTCAGTAGTCGGCTGTGTTGTTTAGGCCAGCTTGTATCTATTTTATATTTCAGTCCATAGCACCAGACTTTATCGAAAGGTTGCGCAACGTCCAGAAATATTATATAGCAGATTTTCTTTTCTTCTAGTGTCCTTTCGATTGTGGTTGTAATTCTGTGGACCTGGTTAATCGTAAAGTGTTTATTTCTGAATCCAAATTGGTGATTTGGGATCGGTTTCTTCTCTTCAATAATCTGTTTGAGTCGTTTCATACGCAATTTCTCAAATAATTTCGATATCGTTGTCAGTAACGAGATTGGCCGGTAGGATTTGTTCTCATTTGGTGGCTTACCAGGTTTCGGAATCATTATCGCCTTTGGTTTATTTGATATTTTTAAACAGGAACATAAATTACTGAAGTTATTTAATTTATTTATCTAGTATATGACAATGATATATTTGAATAATAACCAATCTAAACAATACTACAATTAATATTTCTGAATTTAACTATGGAAAAGGAGAAATAAATAGTCCTAATTTAAGCCCGCTCGGTTAGAAAAGAAGTCCTCTGTTTATAATTTTTTTAAACAAATGAGAATTTTGGAATGTCCTTGCTACTAACTTTCTTATCCGTATGCAAATTTTATTTTGGTGCACAAATATATGTTACATGATGTTAAATATTTAGATCCTTCACTAATTTGCGTTGTCGTATGACTTTAAAAACAATTTTCTAGACTTGGAAAGTGTTTGGTTGTTTCGATCAATAATGTATTATCAATTAAAGCTAAGATTAATCAGCCGTAATTGTGCAGGCAGTTGTAACCTTCACTCTGCCAAAGTATTTATTTTCCCCGCCCATTAAGCATTTCTTGCTAGTTTTAGAGAGAGCAACTACTATCTTCTAATATTATACAAACCTGGGAATTTCTACACGCTCATAGGTAGCATTTAATAATAGGTTGCATGTTATTAAATGTTTCTTACTACTTTACATCATTTAAAAATGCAAACTGTGATCGTGTTCCCTTTAACTTTGTCTAGCTTTTAAGTAGCGGACTCAAATTAACAAATAAAGTGATCACGACGGACATATAATTTTCTTCTTATTGAAATTGAAGATTGTTTTTTTTAGAAGAAAGGTAGAAAACAGCTCTTTACATTTAATT
Source organism: Limonius californicus (assembly GCA_014611495.1). Taxonomy (NCBI): domain Eukaryota; kingdom Metazoa; phylum Arthropoda; class Insecta; order Coleoptera; family Elateridae; genus Limonius; species Limonius californicus. The sequence goes on along the minus strand of JABXWE010002743.1, from coordinate 32,241 downwards.
ACTCAGACTAGCATCACATCTTGATGAATTCTGTAAAATCTTGATGAAAAGTTCTTTGAATTCTCATAAAACGAAGAAAGAAATGTAGATTGTGCATTTCTTTCTTCGTTTTTATGAGAACGCAATGGTTTTTTCATTTCCATTTTGTTATACTCTCGGAGCTCTTATCAAATTTTAATCAATTCTGTACTTTGTTTTAATTGTGCGAGACCTAAATTGACACTCTTACAATTCGTCCCAAATATTTAACACTGACTTCGAACAAAAAGCTACATTTTAGAAGTTTCCGGCTTAAATATCTCCCCACTGTTTGCCGATACATTATCCCAGATAAAAACAATTAATTGCATCTTTCCGTATAAATCTCTCTTAGACGTTGCGATAAAATGCGCATTTCCTTCAAGTATGTGCTTGAGCAGACCAACGCAGTGAGGTGTGTATCTAATGGCAATTAATATGTCTGGAGGCTGATTTAAGATGATTTTACTTCACCACTAAGTAACTGATATGCGTAAATTATGGCGTTACGCTTGAAACTTTAGCGATTCGGTTAATAACTTCTAAATGAGGACTTGGAAGTGCGCCTACTTGAAACTGCAGCTTTGAATAATAACAATTATTCTAAATATAATTTAAACAAACGTAAACACGCTTCGAAAAGAATCAAATTTGTAAGCTATTTTTTATTCGAATATCTGTAAGATCTGTATTAAAGATCAGAGTATTATGTTTATGAAATATATTATTTATTTGCGCAATAACAATGAAACGAATACAGCAAATACGATACCTTATACGGGAAGCTGTGGGAAATGTCTTTTTTTTTTAAACATTCATACTGCCGTTCCCCCCCGGAACCGCTTTCGCATTACTTCAGGGGGGTGCGGGCGTCCCTTACATACTAAACATTCATGCAACATGCACCCTAAACTTAACTAACCAAATGCGGTCGCCCCAGTCAGGATTCGATCGCCCCAACGGAGCGACAGCATTTACTGTGACCTCGAGTGGCCAATGCGTTCTCGCACTAGACCACCGCGATCCCTTGTGGGAAATGTCTGTAGAGCAATTTTTCAACTTCTTGGTGCAAAATACCCGAGGTTTATAGTCTAGGCATCATGAGTGAAGAAAATGTCAGACAGTGAAATGTTAAGAAATAGGCGAACAAACGTGCACGATGAGGAAGGAAGTGGGAGACCTTCACTCTTATCAACGATGATCTTGTGGAAGAGTAAACAAGAAAATTCGTGAAGATCGGCGTTTCAAGATTTTGAAAATGTCCGCAAATTTTTCTGAAATTTCACATACAATGCTGTAGAGAAATTCAGGAGCAGGTTAGAGTACCACAAACCTTGGGCGAAGTAGGTGCCAGTGATGCTCATGGATGTTCATAAAAACCAACGAATGGCTTCTACACTGATCTACCTGTATCGCTACGAAGCTGATGGTCATAAATATTTGAATCACATTGTGACTAATTACGAAACTTCGATTTTGTACACAATTGTTGAAACCAAGCAACAATCAATGCAGTGGAAACATATGAGTTCCCCCAAAGCCGAAAAGGTCAAGCGAACGTCATATATAACGAATATATTTCCAGTATCTCTATACATTAGCTAAATACTAGCTTTACTGATTCGAAATGCATAAATCTTATAACCCGAATGTATTAAAAATATTTGAAACTGATTAAGCAACAGCTCTTACATTTAAAACGTTTTTATATTCTTTTAAATTTTTTTGTAACCAGATGGAGATTTCTGTGGTTTGGTTAAATTAATTAAATGTCCATATAATAACTGAAGCTATTTGTTCGTTAAAGTAAATTATAATGTAATTACAAATTATAATAAAATTCAACAAAATCATGGGACTCATCACTTAATCAGCATCAAATGTGATCAGTAAGTCTTGAGCTAAGCGCTTCTTCAGCCTAGTGTGGATCCTACGTTTTCCCAGTGAAAAGAGTCCAGCACTAGAGCAATTGCTGATATTGTGGAAGAATTTCTTCGATGTACTTTTAATGAAATCTTCTATCGATGGGATTTCTAGCTCTGTCTGGATTTGTCGGTTTCGCACGAACCACGGTGCGTCGACTGTTAAACGAAGAACTATATTTTGCAGAACCTGCAGTTGTCTTATGTGTGTTTTAGATACAGCCCCCCACACAGGACACACATATTATATCGCTTTATATATCAGCGTCAATTTCTTTTTAATGTATAGTCCCCAACTGAGTCGAGTGTCAAGATATACACCAGAATATTTTAGCGGGATTTGTTTAGTTTTCCAAGCAACAAGCTAATGGTTGATAACGATGTTTGGAGAATTACTTATTCTTCTTGGTGCAAATATTTTAGCTTCAGTTTTTTCCTGATTTATAGTTACACACCATTTGTTGCACCAGTCTATAACTTCATCTACAGATATTTGCAGGAAATTGCTTAGGGTTTCTAAGTTTTTACGCTACACAATAATTGCTGTGTCATCTGCAAACATCGACAATAAAACTTTCCAAATCCAAAAAGGCAGCTGCAGTATACTTTTTTCTTAAAAACCCTCTTCTATTATTTGTCTCTGCAGTTGGTGTTTCGTGGAGAAGTTGCTTCTACTGCCAAATGGGAACTCGAGGATAATGTTATATTCTTCCAGCGCGTTAAGTAATCTGATTTTAATAATTTTTTCCAGTATCTTGAAAAGCATTAGCAGTAAACTTGTTGGTCTGTAACTAGTCATTTGAGTTGTGAGTTTGCCATGTTTTGCAAACATTAGCACCACTGCTTCCTTCCACTCACTTGGAAAGTAGCCCAGTCGCAAGCACCCCTTGTATGTCGTTGCTAGTAGTATGTTATGTGTAAATCTCGCAATAGCATCCCGGTAGTCTGATGGTTGTGTTTTGGTTGCATACAGTTCCTTTTGCCGCCGACCTTCGTTCAAACTTTTTGGGTTCCTGTAGTTTAGGGAATTTTGGGGAATTCTTTTGGAAGTTGTAGGTGTATTTTGAATTAGGAGGGTAAAATTTCCTGAAGTTTGATGTCAAATGGGACTTTCTCTTCAGTTCTTGGCCGTGCAAGTTGTGGGTTGCTGGTATAAGTGTAGAGATGATTTAAGTTTTAGAAATTTCTGAGTGAATTATCTAAGTCATCCTCGTCTATAAAAGAATTTAGTCAGTTGTCTGCGAGTTATTTTGGCGTTTCGCTAAATTCTTTTTGGGTATAGCCCAGATTAATTAAACACTTTACCTAAAACTGATACGTTACCCGCCGCATGCTGTGTGAAGTCTGGTGGGACCGTTTTCCAAACAACTAGCCTATCGCGTTCATCTGCAGCTGTTGATTTCTACGTGCTGCCCGAACTTGGAGAGAATCAGCTCATCGAACAACCAAGGTTTAATTTTTTTCCTACTTTTCTGCAATCTTTATCTTCGCAAAAAGCCTATGCAGAGCTTCGTTGCCTGTTAAATCCATCTCGGCAGGTACCAAACTCCACGGGGAAGCCAATACTGTGTTTCTTTTATAATTTTAAGTTTTTGTGACGTTCTACCGTTTAGAACTTTAATATGTATTTGCGACTGGTCACTTGCCCTCAGTAGGTGCACTCAGTTTAATTTTTCCCACCTGTTTTTGTCACTGCACTCTGATATTGACTGTAATGTTTTGGTAAACAAAATTTTTGTGCTCAGCAAATTCAGGCTGCGGTTAGTTGTGGCTGTATACATTTTCACGGCTGCGTGACAATTGCAATTTAAACAATTGGCAACTTACTTTGTTGATGAGAAAAATACCTTGTATTATAGGACAATTATCCGGATTAATGAATAGCAATAACGATTTCGGTTCGGCGCTAGCGTTTACACTTTAAACGCGTTGTATAAGCCACTTGACGCCAGGCCTTGCGTCATATCAACAGCTTCCGGAAATTAGTATTCGAACTTTAATAATTATTAATTTAGTTTTGTGAATTTTTAGATCCGTTTATTTTCAGATAGGAGTTACGTCCGCTAAACTGCTTTCCTTTTCATACTTCATTCCCCTAGGAATTTTCCCTCAACTCCAGTTTTCTCGAATTAGCTTGACCTGTTGTCTAAATCATATAATTTAATATTGCTACTTTTTTGTATTATTTGTATTAATATACTTCAGCATTTTTGTAGTTTCTGTATTTACCGAATTAATCTGATGACTAATTTTCAATAAGTTATAAATTATGGTCTTACCTCAATTCTGGTTTACTCATGTGTGTATTTAATTTGTGCTGTATGCAGCTTAACTGATATTTACAAAATTTTAAGGCATTCATTAAGTTGGATCAGATATTGAGTTTACCATTTGGTTATGTATTACTATCTACTATTTGACATACAGGACAGCATTTATTTTTTGAATAATATTTGATAATTTGGGCTTCGCCTTAAAATTGGAGGGGCACTCATATACAGCGTGTGCAAATACTTTGTAACTATATATATTTAGCATGCTCGATGTACAGGGTGTAGCCAATTTGATTTAAACATATTATTATTACATTTACTGTTGATTTATTTGTTATTACACAGATGTTCTTGCAGATTTATTATTTATGAATATAGAGTTTACAGCATTTTCTTCATTTTGGTGTTTTATTGTGTTATTGCTTGTATGTTGAGACCCGCAAGTTATATTCTTCGTGGTAAAATTATCCTTACTTGGATCTATTAAGGTAGGTCATGGGAAGCGCTGCACGACTATTGGCGAAGGATCTTGCCGCCCTTTTGAGAATTTTGTTGCCGATTCACCTACACCCGTTTCGCTGACGAGTTATCCGTGGTGAACACACCGAAACATGCAGTGAGTTAGCCCTGCGTAATAATTCGGTGTTTCAGGTCTGCTACGAAAAGCTTTGTTTTTTGTCGTTACCCCTGTGAGGGCTAGTATGAAGATTTTTTGTAACAAGTGCGCATGCCTTTTTGGCCAGCTTCTCTAATATGATGTTTGATATCAAATCCGCACCTGGTGACCTTTAAGATTTTAGGTTTATAATATAGCCTTTAATGTCATGTCAACTGGTGGATTTAAAATCAATTATTACAATGTAGTTAATTCGCATTACTTCCTGGTTAATGTTCTCTCTGAATTTTTTATATTCTGGATTAATTTTTGTAGTAAATAGCTTTTGTAGGTGCTCGGCGAATGCATTGGACTTGTCACTATCGGAGAAGAGTTCTTGATTGTTATTCTTGATTACTCCTGTGTTAGTTTGTTTATTTAAAATGCGTTTGGTTGCACGCTATATTGATAAATCGCTTGGTTCTAACTCTTCTATGTATTTTTGATAGGTTGTAATCCTGTGTTCGTCCAATTCATTTTTAACTATGTTTGTCATCTTATTAAATTCTATTAATAATCATGTCTCTTGTACATTGCCATTCTCTTTGAAGTTTATGTTTTTCTTTAATGGTTTCTGGGACGTTGTCTACATGTAGTTGTCGTGACCCCGGCAACACTCTCTTTAATTTTGCTTGTTAGATGTTCTACTGCATCGTTTATGTCTCTGCCGTTGGAGATTAATGCTTGGGATGTGATTTGTTCATCTATCAGCAAGGCAAAATTTTTCCAGTTTACTTTTCCATTAATAAATTTTGGAGGCAGTGCATTGTTCTGAAGTTTTAAATTAATGTTAATTATCACAGGCAGATGGTCCGAGTCCATTTCAGTTAGAATCGTGGTAAAGGAAACTTTTCCCAACTACAATATCTAGTATGTCTGGTTTATAATTCTATCTGTAGAGTTAATACGTATATTCTGTGAGCAACTGTTGTGGTGTAGTTGTGTAATACGTTTTTAAAAGTATGTAGCACATTTCAGATTCGTGATGTGTATAATAATTATACATAAGTTAAATACAATTTAGTGTATTAGAAATATAATATTAGGCCGATTTATCATACATCAAACTAATTCACGTTCTAAATATTAGTATTCAAGTTACAGAACGAATACTTTCATGTGAACAGTTCGCTGCGATTGAATATTTTTATAAAAATTTATATTTTAAATATATTTGCCAAATTTGAGGCAAACTGTATAGGTGTAAGGCATATTTTAAATAAATTATAGATGTATGTTTATGTCATTTTAAATATATGTTATATATGTTAAATTATTCATAGAAACAAACTGAAACAGCTTATACTTAAAGAGTAGTTTGTATCTGCCTTACCTTGGAATTAATAGAATGCTGACCTCTTTGAATTATTGACGAAAATTTTAAGGTGTCAAACCAAAAATGTTCATAATTTTTTGTAGTTGTTAATTTCATAGGTCGTGAATCTTATTAATGGAGTTTCTTGTGAGCTTCCCTTTTCTGTATGAAAAATATGAGCCCGTGGCTTCTGGCAATGAGGTAGGTAGCGTAATAGGGCCATTCGTCATTCCATCGGATACGCAGTACTACTAAATGGCTTTCGTGATATATGCAGTACTTTACGAACAAGAAGTCCGAGATTGTATCGCAGCAACGCGGATATTGACAAGGATGAAGGGGTCTTTCATCATTCTCCACTCAGGAATTACGGAATAAAAAGGATCTCGTGAAAACCAGCGCTGCCTCTGAATAATAACAACGATAATATGAATAATAACAGTAATAAATGGGTAGCGTGGAGTGGCGCACGTTAAGACAGGGGGCCGGGAGTAGCGCGCGCGGGTCAACTTCGTGCGCCCCCCAGCAGCGGCCGTACATTCCGCACTCGGGTCACTTACGATCGCACCTCGGCCACTAATTATAACTTATGATTTAGTTTATTGCTTTGGAATTAGAAACAATTTGATTCGCGAATACAATTAAAATTTTCGATATTGTAAACGCGTCGTGGGATAACTGAGGAAGTATTGGGCAGTCGAACACAACAGTAATTAATTGATATTATAACAGTTTCTCAAAGCAATGAGAAACCGGATGCGAAAGTTTCACAAGTGTTTTTGAAATTTTTGGGATTATTTTCCAAATATCAGCAGGCAATGCTCTAGGTCTAGAACATTGTAATGCAAATAGAATTTCCGGAACTATCTGCAGCGGTGATAGACTTCCTTTAGAAATTGAAGTTTCAACGCACTTCTTTCAACTATGTTTCATTCATTCACTGTCTAAAGAAGACTGATTAAAAATCGATACAAGTTGGTCAATTTCAAATACATCATGTGTCTTTACTTAAATCGGGTATTTTAATGTACAGCTCTTACAATTCTCAAAAGTGTGTTTCAAATATCTTGGTCCATGTAACGGTTAATATTTAGATTCCTTGGCGAACCTATAAGGCACCTCCATACCACTCAAATGAACATTTTGTGTCTAGAATATGTAGTATATAACAATATAATTCATAGCATCAACGAACTTAACTATAAGGTTAGGAAACATTTTGGTCATTGAAGATTGTACCGCGGAAACATCACAAACTAAAGAACCACAGCAGAGGACTAGCTATTACAGTATAGTTTCGGAAATTTTGTTTATAGAGTAAACATAATCAGTCAATAACATATCACCAGGAAGTCTGCCGGCGCAATGGTAAAAACATCACCTTTCCACTCAGGGGGATCGGGTTCAAATCTTGGCAAAGGTACCACAAATTTAAAAAGAATCTTGACAACCGTATGAAATACCCTCCCTATGAAGACGTTAAGCTTAGTAAACTAAACACAGAATAAGGGTTGCAATTTGATAAACTGTTGTATTCCAAATAATATTATATAAACTAAATGAGTCTTTGTATTTTTGACTTTCGATTTTTAGGTTGTAGTAGAATTTATTAAACATTGCAAAAAGAATTGACTTAAAGTAAAGGCTTTTAATGTATCCTGGGAAATTTATGGAATTCCTTTTCATATAATTTGTGTTTCCAAGAAGAACTCTTTTAACTAGGAAATACTATTTTTTGCCGCAGACTACAGGAGCTGTTCAAAATGACCTCCATTAGTTGACAAACGCAAAATTACATGTGTTTTCGTAGAACTACAAGAGCAGTGATTTTTAAAAATTAGAAGCATAGAAACATAGAATGGTGTAAACCGTTTTTCGAAACATTGTGGCTCCCAGACATAAGTATTAAAAAGTTTAAGGGAATAATATCAGGAGATCTTGCAGGCCATGAACCTTTAGTTATTAAACGATATTTAGAAAACCCTGCAAAAGTCAATGTGTATGTAGCTGTTTGCGCTGTGGTCAAGTTGTGATTCGTTGTCATGTAACCGTTTTATGGAATAATTTAAAATATTAGTACAATTTAATATCCTTTGTTTCTAGTTTCATAGAACGCCTCCGGCATTTGTGAGAAAGATTTCATAAAAATGTAGTTAGTTCGTTGACTACTAAAACGCCGTTCTAAATAAATGTAGAAGCGGACGACCAAAAACTGCCACGAAACCGGAAATCATCAATAAAGTGCACGATATTGTTTTGAAGGACCACCGATTAAAGGTGGCTGAAATTGCTACTGCTATGAGCATTTCAAATGAACGCTCATTTCATATTTTAACCGAAGAATTGGGGATGAGAAAACTGTCTGGAAGTTGTGTGCCGCGTTTGTTAACGATTGATCACAAACGCACTCGAATGCAAATTTCTCAAGAGTGTTTAAAACGTTTCAAGAAGGATACGGCTGATTTTATTCATAAATTTGAAACTTGGGCGTACCACTTCACCCACGAAACAAAACAGCAATCAAAACAATGGAAACACAGAGGTGCTCCACCTCCGAAAAGGGCAAAGTCAATTCTATCGGCAGGAAAAGTTATGGCTTCCATTTTTTTGGGATGCTAACGGCATACTACTGATTGACTATCTTTCCAAGGGTCAAACGATAACTGGCGAGTACTATGCTAATCTGTTAGACCAACTGAACCAAAATATTCGTATCAAAAGCCCGGGATTATTAAAGAAAAAAATCATTATTCATCATGATAATGCGCGTCCGCATACGAGTGGCATTTCTATGGCAAGAATCGCCGAATTGTTGCCCCATCCGCCTTATTCTGCGGATTTAGCTCCATCTGACTGCTACCTCTTCCCGCAGCTGAAAAGTTTCCTGGGGGCAAGCGATTTTCGTCAGATGATGAGCTGAAAGCAACAGTAGACAACTTTTTTGAAGACCACGAAGAATCTGAATACCGGGATGGGATAAAGGCGTTAGAGCATCGCTGGACTAAGTGTATTGAAGTTCAGGGAGACTATATTAATAAATAAAATAAATAAAAATAATTTCAAACAGTAAAATACAGTCTTTCATTATCAGGCCGCGAACATTTCAAATTACCCTCGTATATATTGCTATGTATTATCTTTAATAGATAATTATTAAACTTAAAAACCCCACGTTGGCAAGCCATAAAAATGCTATGTATTATCTTAATAGATAATTATTAAACTCAAAAGCCCCACGTTGGCTTGCGTCATGAAGATGCTATGAATTATATTTTTATAAAAATAAATTATTATACTCAATTAAATTTGATTTACCTCGGCTAGCTAAAAAATAAATCTTTATGTTGGTACGCCAATAACACAAATTAAAATATACCAGCATATAAAATAAAATATAAACATCTCAGGGTTTAATTTGTGACCTCGCTATAGATAGTTATAAAATTCTAACAATAAAGGATTATACAAATACAAGTATAAAACCAATGTGGACTTATCTTAATCCAAAATGTTGCCGTCCAGTGTACATCTGAATTTCTTAGAACTGCAACAGTCAGCAATCTTCCCGCCAATTTTAGCAAGACAGCGTCACTTATCCGCTTCATCTCGCGGCATCCACGACCTCGATCGTTGGTCAATCATTTATTATTTTAATAAAGTGTTGTGCAACTTCCAGTTAACACTAGACTCTTTTATTATACTCTCATTACTGATTACAGGTAAGGTACCTTTTCTTTATAACAAAGTAATGAACTCACTTTTTATATTTCAAGTTAGCAGGACGTTAGAAGAAATAACTCAATTCAACTTTGCACTTCATGTAAGTTTTATTTTAAAATTTAAATAAATACGTAATACTTATCAACTGTTGAACTCAAATAAACATTATTTACACAAAATAATTCTTATTAACATTTAACCTCCAAAATTCTTCACATAAACAAAACTGTAGACGCACCTACTTTTAAACGAAATTAAACTTTATCGACATAAAATATAAATTTGCAGATAACACTCAAATACGTCTTTCTGCTTCTATTGCTAAATATCAACTAATTTTCGAAATTATACAAATTTTGTACTTTCACGCATATTAACTTTAAAAATAGTCTAATGAAATTTTAAATAGCTATCTGGACCATCTTCAGCTGTTTCCAAACATTATAAAATTATTAATAATAAAGTTAATACACAAAATATGATTAAACAAATTTCAGAGTAACTATGCTGACAAAATTACCATTATTTTAATACCAATCATTCTAAAATCTGAGATAATAAAATTACATGTGGTCAAAATTACTAAATTACACAAATTTCAACAATTGATCTTTAAAATTGTTAAAAACATAATCATTAATAAAGAAATACCACCATCTAAATACAAACATCTCCTCCACATCCGCTAACAACAACATAATTAATAAAAACAAAATCCTAACCTCTCATACACATATTTACCAAAATATAAACCAATAATAATAAATTTTCTGTGTTCTAGGGCTACTTTACCTGTCCAAAATAACCAAAACAATGTTCCACGTCGCACTACGATGTTTTAACATTATTCCCTAAGGAATGTTCACTCATAAGATCACTTTAAAACTGATTATGGCACTACGCAGCACCTTCCGAAGATCATACAAAACCTTTTTCTCTTATTAGGTATACATTTGTCAATTTTAATCAATAATATCTTTTAAATAACCTTTCTTACATGATAATGAAACTAATTACTAACAATTTCAGGTAAAACAAGTAGTATCCTTTTATACATACATAAGGTATTACGAAGCCAAAAATCACATTATATCAGGGTTATGTAGTAAGATTAACATAGTTTAGGTATAGTTTGTAATATTAATATAAATATAGGGTAAATGTCATAGCATTTTATACATATATATATATATATATATATAAACATATTGCGCTAGAAGACGAAAAATATTTTACAACCTATGTTAGAGTCATGCCAGCCTTTTTGTCTCATTGCTGGGTATCGGCCTCTTCTCTGCCACGTGTTTCTCCTAAGCGCTAAGGTAGATGCACGGGGAGCCTACAGTTTAACTTCGAATCCAAACGACAGAAATTCCAGAGAAGATTTTTTAACATTAAGATCCCACAGTTGCAAGCTAAAATGGGAAAGTTTGTGTGGCGAGTTGCAGACAAGATTTTTATAAATCTACATAGTACTGCTTAGATTTCGAACCCAAGCCAGAATCGACATTTTATTCAGAAAGCGGGCGCTCTATCAACTGAGCTACCACCACACACCAACATATTAGCGTAGCTATTTAATATTTTCCATTTTTATAGACACCTTCCTAACTTCTGTCTAATTTTATATTATGTTTTTGGCCATTTAGCGTGGTGAGGAAAGGACTAATGGTGTTGAAGAATTGGTATTTTTTCAAATGCAGTACAAGGAAGCTATTGGTATTTCAAAATGATCAATTTATAACGTTCCACTAGCCCACTAAAAGGAAGACTTAACCGTAAGTATTGCAGCCGCAGCAGTCCTATTAATGACTGGTTTCGATATTTAACAGTTATCGGTTTTACTGCACTGCCCGTATACACCACTAACTGTTTATATTTAGGATAATTTAGTGTAAACCCTAATTAGTCGCTAAATAATATAGAATTGATCAATTTCTGATGTTTTCTTCTTCTTCGGGTGCTACCGCCGACCGCGGTTAACGACCACTTCACCATATCTTTCCCTATCTTTAGCTTTATTAAATAGCTCCAGAACGCTTAGGCTGATCCAATTTATTTCCTATTAAATCGAATAATGCACATGCATCGGCATTCTAAAAAGTGCGGGGTCGAGTTACGCGAAACAAACAAAATGTGCTATTCTATTCTTATTTGTCTTTGAATTAGGAATGTTAAATTTAATAATTAACGTGTCCGTCGAACCGATCTCGTAGAATTTGTCATCAAGACGAAAGAGTATTTTTAAACCCGTTCAATTTATTATTCCGAGTGCAATTCATCAGAAACATCGTGATACATAAAGATTGCCGTGGCAATCGGCAATTACCATTCGAACTAGCGAAATAAAAAGTGGTTTATGTAGAGAGACTCTTTCCCATGCAATTATAGGTCGAATATATTGAACTTAATTACGCGGGGATTTATTAATATATCTCCTACTAAAACCCATTCTGTGGTAAAAACTTAAAACGCCTTAAGAACGACCATGCGAACCTACCATAATTGCATTTTACTTACTTACATATGGAATTTATGCTGGTTGAATAAGTTCGCCTGCTTACATCATAAAAGGTTAGCTTGAGTAGTTCCGGCTAGCAAATTCCGCCATAACTGAAATCTAGAGACGCGAAAATCGTAATAATCACAAACACATTCTTAAACAAATAACCAGATAGTTAATCGCGTAGTTGCAAAGTGTATCCTAAAATGTTAATGATTATTTTATTTATACACATTACATACAATGAAAATGCAGTAGGTATTAAGTACCCAATATGATTTTATAGCGATTAAACCGAGAAAACCTTCATTGGTTGTTTGGAATCATAATCATAATATCGCTGATATCTTTCGGTATGTCAAATTTGCAGAATTTAAGGTTAAGTAAGTTAATACAGTTTCAGTTTTAATTTTGCTTAAACTTCTTCTTCTTGTCTCTTACGAGACACTGCGATCTTCATCTAGGGTCAAAAACTATATACAATTCATATTTTGCAATCTTTAATTTGAAACAGAATTGAATCTAACATAGAGACAATAACAGGAGACACCAAAGTAATCGTTACAAAGGTTATCAAAGTACTAGTAATAACCTCGGATCATGACAGCCCAAACGGATGCAACGATCAAGGTTTAAACGATTCATGGCAAAAAAAAACACAATAAAACTGAATACATGGCATATAATGTCCTGGAGTCTCAGAGATCAAGAGGTAATACCGAACTTTCTGAAATCAAATTGATTTCTGCGTCCTGTCAGAGACTAACAAGAAATGGAAAGGAACCCGCAACTACGGCGACTATATTCGCGTCTAAAGTGGAAAAAGAGAAATCCCGAGCAAAGGAGGGAGTAGACATAATCATTCACAGTAAATATCACACTAATATCGAAAATATATAAATGATCATAGTAATCATCTCTCTCTGGGTATGCAACCATTAGATTGGTTTGATACAACGCTTCATGCTCTTCTGTATTGAACCAAACTCTTCTTTTATTTGTAATTTATGGCTCCGACGTCTTCCACTATTTGTTGTATGTAAATTAATCTTACACTTCCTCTAGAATTGGCCGCATCCACTATGCCACAATAGTGATAAAACTACAAAACACACTCTACATATCACTAGCGTATATGCGACTAATAATTGATTCAAGACCAAGGGTTACCTGCATATATCTTATTTATAAGTTTACGATTGACTTTTACTCCATCTTCCGTGTTTTGTAGTCACCCTTTGAAAGATCTTCTCTGAGTACCTATTGAACAGTAGCGGGGCCAGCACATCCCTCCCTGTCAGACTCTTTTTCTATTAGATTTGTTTCAGTTGTTTGTAACGGTATTTTCGCCTAGGTTGTCCGCAACCCATTTCACTCTAGCTTCCCTCACTCCTGGATAGCATTTTGAAGTACTACGCATGTTTGCTTTTAGAAGACAGGATTTCCGGATTGATTCTCTGCGTCTGACGGAAAACGAACGTGTCGTTGAATTGATTTTCCTGTTAAAGTGTTTCACTTAGAGTTCATCTCAATTTTCTGGGAAAACGGGACTACGTTATTGACATTTATTGTCGCTTTATATCAACGTTTCGTTCCTTTTACGATTTTTGTCGTGTCAATCGTAGTTACCGATTGGTAAGTTTTTCCTTTGTCTTTTAAGTTATAGCTGTCCTAGCTTTTCCTTGTATTCGTAATTAGACAACTTGGGGACGGCAAGATTCGTCCGAAGAATTGGTGCTTTCTATGGTAATATCTGCTGTTTGCGAGAAACTAATATTCGAATTCCATATTGCCGTCGCAGCGAGAACACGTGCCGGACTCGAGGCTGTCTTAGGAATTTCCAGACCAGATTAACCAGGGAAGTGCAAATTGATGGTTAATTTTGATAATTTCGGAGCCATTGTAAATAATCTTGTTTATTTGTATGAACTTATTTATATTTTGGGATAGATAAGAACTATGTTGTAATTGTACAGAGTGTTACGAACTACTTTACAGTCATAATTCTTTGGAATGTTAGATTGTATAAGTATTAGCGTACATAATCACGGGAATTTCACTGTATATACAGCGTGAGTCAACAGGAGCGGTAATATTGCGTTTTGTTCGGGTTTCACAGCAATGTTTGGATTCTTTGATCTGCGCTGTAAATCTCGAAAGGCCTTTCCAGACTAGAGTGTAGGACGCGGTTTGTGAGCGTTTGGTTGGGTAGTGAAACGCAGTATTTTTACTGTAGCTCAAAGTCAGGTATTTTTGGGGCTGTATTGAGTGATTGCACTGTTAGTTGTGTACCGATACAGATTACAATTATAATTATATATATTATTGTTGCAAACTTGGGTTTATATATACATACTAAACATTTATTTTTGCTGATATTAAATATTGTTGCTGCAATTGTGTTTGTTATTTATTGTTACCTATCATTGTTTCTGTAGTAACGAATTAAGTAAGTAAAACACTGTGGGTACGACTAACCAATCGACATCTGCGTTAATGGTAGTGTATTTTATTATTAGTCGTTGGCGCCCTTTTTTCCAGGTAATTAACATAAAGTTAATTAAAATATTTATTCGAGATAAGCAGAGAACTGCCCATCTTCGATTGAGGTTCCGGGAGGCTATCATTAACCAATTATTTACTTAGTTAGTGTGGAGAATTTCCCTTGGAAATTATCATCAGGCGTCACATGTTTCCTTTTCGATTCTCAGTACAAGTTCTTGATAAATTGTGCGTCCTTTTCAGAGATGCTCTACGAACATATCTCTCAGTGTTAATGGCACTATATTACTAGACAAACGTACCACGAACCAAAAGCAAAGCAGACCACGTCTCTGTAGAAGCTATTTCTATGCATCTTCCTGCCTATCAAATTGCAAATAGCAAATCACATAGAACCGTCAGAATATAAAGGACATTATCGCCTATTTTGTTGTGATTGGAACACTACGATTGAAACAAACAGAGCGTATTATTATAATAGTTAGCATTTAGTAAAATATTTGCTTCTTGTTATCTGAAACAATAAATAAATACTTCTGCATTTTACGCTATATTGATTGTAAATCTAACAATTAGTTGTAAACACTTGTTTTAATTATTGGGTAGCAAATAAAGTAAAAGTATTCATTCCGAAGCCCTGTTTTTGTATACGAAAGCTATTTTTTGGCGACTAGAATGTTTCAAGCTCTAATTATGTAGAGCCACCCGTAATATAAACAGAAATTCTACACTAAACAGAAGTCTTCGCTAAAATTCTTCGTTGATTTTCTTAGGGAGTTGTAACGTTTCGCCCGGTTGCATATAGGGGCGAGAACGCTCCAAAATTTATATAGCCGGGGTATGCTCTCGAGTTGTCCAGAATTCAATTATAAGTGCTTGGAAAAAATAAATTTATTAAATCTTACTTAACTGTATATACAAAATATTTGTAAACTAAATAAAAATAAATTTTAATTAATTAACAAATAAAATGGATTCTTGATACGCCACTGGTTTCCTTGGTCGGCCGGATGTCTCGTACGGAGCATTGGACCGAATTTAGATGGTCTGCGGTAGGCGTATCTGGGTCACGGGCTACAAGGTGTCTGCCGTTACAGCTGGGGCTAATTGCAACATAAACAAACCAATTAGTTATTATTTACTGTCGCAAAGAATGAAATTTCTTTGCAATCGGATAAACGGTATTGGGGATTAGTGACAGTGAGTGGTAAACTTTCCAGATTAAGAATTTACACGTGCCTGTGAGAAAATTGGCTTGCTTTAAGCAAATGGACATTTGAGTAAATCAAACAGTGACAACTCTTGTACAGAGATACAACTGTCTCTTGTCGATAGTAAACAGCTCCAGAATTAACAATCTGTATGTATTTAATTGCAAACTTTACGGTAATAAATCTTCAAACAGGAGATTTTATTTAAATCAGTTTTCCTGGAAGTTAAAACTCAAACTACGCGTTTTTAAAAGTGTAGTTGGGTTATATATAATTCAACCTTGCTTTGCTGGGAAAATCTGACCAGGACAGGATTCTGAATTTGACAGTGAAACTATCGGGCACACGGAAAATGCAATCGAATTAGTTGACTGAATTCTTCCAGCTTACTAACGAGATTGGGGCTGATTCCACCCTACAAATTTGCACGAAAATACTCTGCGACTGAATTTGTAGATCGCTTTGAACTGTTCAAAATATACTCCAAATCAATTCAAATTTCCTGGGACTTACAAAAATTTGACGTCTCGTGATATTCCTCCACGAATTACGACAAACCTTATACAGGGTGTTCAACTAGTAACAGCAGGAGTTATTAAAGCTGATGTACGTCATCGATTCAGACACCGATTCTATCAGCAGTAATAACTTTTACACAGAAACTTCTAGCGATGGTAACCGATTCAAACACCGGCACACCAACAATAAAAATGTCTGTCACGGGGAAAACGGACTACGGGGAACGTAAATTAATGAAAAAGCAGGTGAAATATTTATATTTACCAACTTTACTGTCAAAATGTGCTGGCAATCAAACGACTTCGAACGGCGGTATAAATTGATAAACTACTACGATGGCTGTCTACAGTCGAAGCTCACGGGGTCACTCAGCTTGGGAATCTGTAACTGGAACCGAAAATTATTAACTTTGTTAATACAACGGTGAAAACACTGGAAAATTATTAATTCACTTTCGGGTAAGTATACGGAATTAGTAAACGGATTTTACTAGACTGGTTAATTTCAGGATCGGATTTTCAACACTAGGATCTTTTAAGAATACTCTTAAAAGAAGGTCGATGTATATTTCTGACTTTTGATTAAATCAAGAGCCAGGAAATATAGTGATTTCAAATGGCCGCGCTGGCGGTTTTATATCGGCCAGTTCCCGATTTCCGACATGCGCGCGCCTCCCTCTGGTTTGGAGAGGGACGCATGTTCTGGAACATTTTGCGTCACGGCTGCGGGCAGATGTTTGTTGTCGCTTCTCTTATCTCAAAATGTTGAACCTTCGTGTAAATGGTAATTAACACCAACTAATCAGTTTTTCACCATTTTGGACCCGTTACAGAGTTTGTTCAAAGCTGCTTTTCAACTGTACTAAAGGCTAATTTCTGATTACTAAACTTTTTCAAATTCTTCAAGAAGTTGCGAAATTCATTTTCTTTATATTTATGATTTGTTTGCAAACCTTCTTTAGTTTTTTTTTGTTTTCATGCTTTCAGCAACCATAATATTGAAACATGTTACAGACTATGGTCGCTCTTCACCACTAACGACTGTATGTATTAAGCCAAAATTGAAATAGTCGTTACAATATTTCCTAGATTTTGCTTTGGGAGTGTTGGACCTTCTTTATCTGCAAATGCAGATGTACTTGTACGCTGAAAATTACATTTAGACCCCATTAAACATTTTTCCTTACTTGAAAAATACATGTCATTGTCATTGCCATTGACATCCTTTTTGCCCACTGCTGGATTTCGGCCTCTTCTCTGCCACGCGTTTCTCCTCAACGCTAAGGTAGGAACACGGTGGACCTACAGTCTAACAACGTCGAATCCTAACGACAGAAATTCCAGAGAAGGTTTTTAGCATTAAGATCCCACGATTGCAAGCTGTATTGGGGTAAAATACATGTACACACTTGTACGACACCTAGAAGTTTGGGAAACGCTGCACTAGATCTTGGCGAACAGCAGAAGCATTTATAGTTCTTACGATCAGCATCTTTTAGTTTCGGATTAGCGCTTTATTTTCACAGCACAAACTGAACACATTTCTTTGTTTATTAGTTGCTTGCAGATTCATATTTCGGACAAAGACGTATGTCGTAGTGACATCTGCAAACGAAACAAGACCAACACTGTACGTGTGACGCATTCTGTAGGCTGATACGTTTAGTAGAAAGAAACAGAGATACTTGAAGAATGTCGCGCAGATGCAACCAAACGTCACAACTTAAATCTGTTTCCAGCAGTTTTTAAAATGTTTGTGACATAAGTGACATGTCTGACTTTTAGTAAACAAAATTGCTGTGAAATTCGAAATTTTCCGGAAAGTAAAACGAAAAATCAGTACATAGTTATGATGACGGTTGTTGTATCATATTTGAACATCGCAAGAACAACTAAAATGGTATATGTGAAATTATATATATATATATATATATATATATATATATATATATATATATATATCTATTTCTAGGCCAGATTTCATCCATGTTTCCGACAACTGTAGATTTTTCTTGACTGACAATTAAGGCCCCTCAGGACAGCTGACGAATTTCTTGTTTGCGACTTTTAGAAATTAATATAGGCAACTCGTAACACCTACTCCATTACAATTCTTACGTTCTAAAACACAATTCACGATGACGACAACAGCTTATGACCCTTTTATCTCTTTATCTATAGTTGTCGCCTGGGGAATTCTACCTGCCTATTCTTATTTCTGGGATAACGAGTAAATATATTTATGACTAAACAGCGGAACTAAAATCTTTAGTCTGGTCATAGAGCAATAAAGATATTATTGCTCTATGGTCTGGTGTATTTTGTATGCCAAATTTTGTCTGTATACAAGGTGAACTATTTTTCAACTCGTTCTAGCATTCTTATTAATTATAACAGAAAAATAGTGTTGGAATATTTTGCATTCCGTAATAAGGCGTACATAAATTTATAATTCCGCAATATGCTGATGGGCCCATAATTAAATATCAAGTGATCAAATTTAAAGACAAAAATCATGCCTGAGCTAGATTCATGAAATTTAATTTTGACAACATACAAAACAAATAATAAATAACACATGTATCTAGTTTAAACATGATTTTTAATTCCATATGCCACTAAGGATAACTTTGAATTGGATGATTTGATACATGTAACAGCAGTGAGATAGAAGAAAAGAAAAGTAAAACACATGTGATAGAAAGAGATGTATATACACAATAGTTATTTATGCAACAAGTGCATAAAGTAGTACTTTTTTCACAAATGGGAAGTTTGACAATCCCATGACTGAAAAAAGAAATTTTATGCATGAGTTGCATACAATATTTTTTCTACGACTGTCAGCAGTTAAAAAAGAATAAATATAAATTGATATATATATTTACATTTTATTTTAACACTGAAATTAAGAAAGAACAAATTAACAATTAACAAAACAAGAAGCAACTTATAAACTTTCTTTCATAATAGTAATGTTAAAAGTGCAATTGTTGGGATTGTTAATATTAAATTTTGATCCAAGCAAGTTATTTTTTGACTCATTTAGATGTACTGATTCATGTAGACTATTATTGTTATTACACTCATTTATATTTGAGGTCGATGGTTGGTTGAAAATATTGGTATTAATTCCATGTCCACATAGAATCTTTGTTGCACTATCCATTTTAGTGTTAAAAGAATTGTCCACGTAGCCTTTTTTCAATTTCAGTATATCCCCGCCGGAATTAACCTGTATATGTATCTGGTTGTGGTAAATTAAGATATTTGGCAGTTACTGAAGGAATTTTTGAAAATGTGTTTATGCCTGCTACTTGTTTAGTACATTTGCCGTTTCTGTATGATAGAAAGAAATGTTTATTATCTGCATTTTTTGGTCTAAGTTTAGCGTATTTTCTATAAATATTCAACAAATTCAAGTTAGCAATTCCTGTCTCTCCAATGACACTGAAGCGTCGTTGTGTATGCGTTTTTGAATCTGGAAACTCGTAACATATATAGAGAAGAGATTCCGCAATTTTTTTATACGTCGCTTACTACCAGACCTATAGTAAATTCGAGGAGGTGCCGTCAACAAGAAATTAGAGATATTTATTTGACCTGATCGGCACAGTTCATACGGCGTGTCCCAAGAAAACTGAAACACATATTAATGTTTTTACAATAATAACTAGTAGAAAAAAGTAATCAGTTAGGAATTGAATTTTAACCAAGTCAAATTGTTATTGACTTTTTATTAGCGATTCACAAAGCTTGTCAATTGGTATGGTCAAATGCCACAATTGCCGGCTGCAGATTTCATGTGTAGCAGAGTTTGTTTAAAAAATTCAAATTCAAAATTCTAGCTTTTATAATATTTAAATAAAAATTATTTCGATCATACGGCTTTATTTCTCCCAAGAAGTTGGGCTGGGGTTGTTGTTTTCCACACAGAACAGAACAGAATGCCTGTGAATCTGTTCATTCTCGATTTAACGTGGCCTTTTAACGCGACCCACTCGAACATTTACATTTACGAATGTTTTGCTCAATTTTCAAATAGAACTTTATTGAAAAATTAGAAATATCAATTATCCAAAACTTTCACTAATTTTATACTAAAAAAATAGATGAAAACGATAAGAAACTACTATCCAGGCACTTATTGGTTAAACCTATTTGTTATAATTATTTGCTTACTAATTAGTATCTAAATTATTTTTGTTATTATTGACTAATTGTATAATAAAAACATGTTAACCTGCTATGATTTTATTATCTAATTTTCTATTTCCGTGTACCTCTACCTGTGCTAATCCCTAGGATTGAAACTCGTGATCGAACAGTCAGTTCGGTTTATAGAGAATTATGGACCGCCCGCCAAGAGGTCTACCTGAAATATGACCATTAGGAAATCCTTGTGCGTATTGGTGTTATGCAAGTTGCCTACCTACATGTATTTTTCCCAACGTGGTTACGATTACGACCTAATGGCCTTTATTAAATATCACTTTGACCAAGATTACGCAAAAATGCATTACTTTGAAAAAATTCTGAATATATTTTCTGAATCTATTTATGTAAGGAATGGCACGTACGGATTTAGTTTTTCATTTTTTTTTAAATTAACGTTCATATTTCAGTTAATTAAAATAAACAAATTGCCTGGTAAAAATCATACGGGACACTTTTTTAAAAAAATAAATCCGTACGTGTCTTGCTCTACCACGAGGCATTACAATAAAATATCAAGCATAACTACAAACTAATTTTTGCGAACGTAGTTTTGGACAAAAGTATTTTATTTCTAATGGTAATTTTACTTAATACGGTGGGTTGCCTACCCCCTGTCCTTATCCCCCTTAAAACCGGTGTGAACCTACGGCATTCAGCTATGGGGTACAACCGCGACATCTAGTATCGAAATACTATAACGGTTTCAAGCTAAAATGTTGCGTATATTAGTGAGTCCGCCATGGTTCGTAACAAACAACATTATAAAACAAGATCTGCAAATCGAGTCTGTAGAAGACGAAATCAAAAACTTTAGTGAAAAGTACATCGATAGGCTTAGCGCTCACCCAAACCAGTTGGCAACCAACTTGATCGATGAAGGAACAGAAACTCCTAGGCTAAAACGATACAAATCTACAGACTTAAAGACTAGATTTAACTAAATATTTAACAAATAATAAAACTTCAAGGTCGAATCCCACACAAAACTTTAATAAATGAATTAATTAACGTTTAACGTTTTCGGGACGTACTGTGGCCCATTTTCAAAACTAAAAATTAAAAGGAAGACCAAGTTACTTTGGTTACCATAAAAAACCAGACCAAGGTACTCACCAAAAAATCCAAACATATAAAACTTAAACAAAAGTCATTGTCGACTTAATAACATACACCCAAATATTAAGTTCACTCTTGAAATAGAAAAGGACAACAAGTTACCTTTCCTGGATATTTTAATCTCTCGTCACAATAATCAGCTAAGATTCAGTATTTATAGAAAACCCACCACTACAGATCACGCCATTCCTTATGACTCTTTTCACCCTCTTGTCCACAAATTAGCCTCCTTTAGATACTTTTTCCATAGATTATTCTCCTTTCCCTTAGAAAAAGAAGATTTTGATAATGAACTAAAAATTATTCACTCCATAGCTTTCAATAATAGTTACCCGTCAGATTTAATTAACAACTTGTTCAATAAAATTAAAAGGCGTTTCTCCCTCAGAGAAGCGACCAATCTTGACATCACGAATACCAGTCCCTCGACTTCTTATTTTTCTATGCCCTTTTTTGGACACGCAACTTTGAAACTCAGCAACGTTTTTAAAGCTTATAATATAAAAATTTCTTTTTCGGTCCCCCTAAATCTAAATAAACTTTTTGTGCATAATAAAGACCTCCTAGTTCCTTTTTCTAGATCAGGTATTTATAAGATTAAATGTAATAGTTGCCCTGCTTTTTATATTGGTCAAACAGGCAGATCCATAAATACTAGAGTGAATGAACACAAAAAGATTATTAAGAACAATTTAGTCAACGTTGACCCTAATATTGACTTTAAATCTTCGTTTGCTTCACACATTATATCTTGTAATCATGTTTTTGATCATAATACTGGTATACAAGTTTTACATTTTTGTAGTAAAGGCCTTAGAATGAATTTACTTGAAATATTAGAAATTAATAAGGCAGTGGATAAAGATAATCCTGACATATTACTTAATGAGATCACGTTCAATCAAGTTCCCTATATTTTTAATATTTTAAATAGCTAATCTTGTTCTCATGGGTTTTGCGTTTTTTGATCAGTTATTTCAAATAATTTTTTGATTGGTCTTTGTATATCTACTTTAGTTAAGTTTGTTACCCAATTTTCTCACCGTTCTGTATTAACACTTAAGTTGTACTTCAAGTTTATGCTACTAGATGTCGTTGTCGATGTTCACTTTTTGACATAATTATCTTGTGCCTTCATTTTGTGTTCACAAATGTAGTCGGTCGTTTCTTGAGAGATTCTCTCTATTATGTTAGTTAACCCCCTTCGTTGGGGTTTCCTTATGTTTAAATTCAAATCCATTTAACATGTGAGGGGCTTTCGCCCTTTTTCACCTTTTTGGTATTTTGAGTGTTAAGTTTTTTTTTGAAAAAAGTTTTTTTTGGATAATGCATTCTCCCCCAGTTATTATTTTAGTTTAGTTGATTACACTAATATTTTAAGTCGACAATGATTTTTGTTTAAGTTTTATATGTTTGGATTTTTTGGTGAGTACCTTGGTCTGGTTTTTTATGGTAACCAAAGTAACTTGGTCTTCCTTTTAATTTTTAGTTTTGAAAATGGGCCACAGTACGTCCCGAAAACGTTAAACGTTAATTAATTCATTTATTAAAGTTTTGTGTGGGATTCGACCTTGAAGTTTTATTATTTATTACACCTATCCCATTATGAGAATAGTGAACATCAATTTTATCAAAGTAGTTTGCTGTTTCCATTTCAAGACCGTACAATACTCTATTTCCTTTCTGTTGTTCTCTTTCGAAATTATTCAACCTTATGTCCTGTTCGCCTAATTTTTTGTTATTCTTGTTTGATTTGGTTGAACATTTTCTATTAATTTTACTATACCGCTGTTTTTTGTGTTTAGCTCATCTTTTAGTTCTGTTTCTGCTTTACTCGTATATCTTCTCTAAATTGATCTTTTGGGTATTCACGTCCATTTCGTTATAAAATTAATTAAATCTTGGCACAACATGATTGTTTGCTTCGTCAGTCAGTACAACAAATTTGCATTAGACACCTAAAATCAATTCTAAGTGAAATAGCACAAGCAAGTAGGAGTAAATACTAATAAAACAGGGTTTTTCTTCAAAAACCGATTATAAGAAAGTTTTGGTATTTTTACAATGCTTGCCCATGTAATTTGTAGCAACTGTAATAATATGAAAACTTCCATTAAAATTGACCAAATATTGGTAATTTAATGATGTGTGGTAAATGTTCAAAATTTCTTAATTGTTATTTAAAATTGGGATAATGTTATACTAGTTTAAATACTTATGTAATATTTAGTAACCCACATATAAACATGTTCATATGTTACAGCCAAACCAGAAGAGATGCAGATATCGGAATTGCCTTCAGAAGCTTCCGATTTAAAACATGATGTTAAATATAATAAGGATTGGTCGATTAAACTGGAATCATTACATGAAGAATTAGATATAAAAACTGAAATCTGTAGTAACAATGACGATCATGAAATGATAGACCCTCCATTGAAGTGCATCGTGCTACGAAGTGTTAAAACTCCTATTGAGGAAAAGCTATATAAATATAATGTATGCGACTATGGAAGACCATCTAAGTTTACCTTGCAACAACATATGAGAACACGTACAGGCGAGAAACCATTCAAATGCAATGTGTGTGATTATGAAAGTGCACGAAAGGGTGACCTGCAAACGCATATGAGCACTCATACGGGAGAAAAACCGTTCAAATGCAATGTGTGTGACTATGAAAGTGCACAGAAGAGTAACTTGCGAACGCATATGAGCACTCATACGGGAGAAAAACCGTTCAAATGCAATGTGTGTGACCATGAAAGTGCACACAAGAGTAGCTTGCAAACGCATATGAAAACTCATACGGGAGAAAAACCATTCAAATGCAATGTGTGTGACTATGAAAGTGCACGAAAGGGTGACCTGCAAACGCATATGAGAACTCATACGGGAGAAAAACCATTCAAATGCAATGTGTGTGACTATGAAAGTGCACGAAAGGGTGACCTGCAAAAGCATATGAGAACTCATACGGGAGAAAAACCATTCAAATGCAATGTGTGTGACTTTGAAAGTGCACAAAAGAGGAGTTCCCTGCAAACGCATATGAGAACTCATACGGGAGAAAAACCATTCAAATGCAATATATGTGACTTTGAAAGTGCATACATGAATAGCTTGCAAGGTCATATGAGAACTCACACAGGAGAAAAACCGTTCAAATGCAATGTGTGTGACTATGAAAGTGCAGAAAAGCATAATTTGCAACGACATATTAGAACTCACACAGGCGAAAAACCGTTCAAATGCAATGTGTGTGACTTTGAAAGTGCAGCAAAGGGTGACCTGCAAAAGCATATGAGAACTCACACAGGAGAAAAACCGTTCAAATGCAATATCTGTGACTATGAAAGTGCACGCAAGAGTAGCTTGCAAACGCATATGAGAACTCACACGGGAGAAAAACCATTCAAATGCAATGTGTGTGACTATGAAAGTGCACGAAAGGGTGACCTGCAAAAGCATATGAGAACTCATACGGGAGAAAAACCATTTAAATGCAATGTGTGTGACTTTGAAAGTGCACAAAAGAGGAGTTCCCTGCAAACGCATATGAGAACTCATACGGGAGAAAAACCATTCAAATGCAATATATGTGACTTTGAAAGTGCATACATGAATAGCTTGCAAGGTCATATGAGAACTCACACAGGAGAAAAACCGTTCAAATGCAATGTGTGTGACTATGAAAGTGCAGAAAAGCATAATTTGCAACGACATATTAGAACTCACACAGGAGAAAAACCGTTCAAATGCAATGTGTGTGACTATGAAAGTGCGGAAAAGCATAATTTGCAACGACATATTAGAACTCACACAGGCGAAAAACCGTTCAAATGCAATGTGTGTGACTATGAAAGTGCACGCAAGAGTAGCTTGCAAACGCATATGAGAACTCACACGGGAGAAAAACCATTCAAATGCAATGTGTGTGACTTTGAAAGTGCACAAAAGAGTGCACTGCGAACGCATATGAGAACTCATACGGGAGAAAAACCATTCAAATGCAATGTGTGTGACTTTGAAAGTGTACGAAAGAGGAGTTTTCAAAGGCATATGAGCATTCATACAGGCGAAACACTCAAATTGTAACGTTCCGTTTTTGTGGGGACGGGTGCCGGTTTTAGCTCAGAGGCGAGAGTGTATTATATGCGGCGAGGTTGTAATAGTTATAAAAGGTTGAAATATAAGCATGGAACGTGAGCGGGTCTGGAGACACAGCCACGATCTATGTCACGGGGCTTGTATGTATAACTTGTAACTTGTGAGTATATTTATTAAATAAACAATACAAACATGAAACATGGTGTCAGGCGTGTACTAGTAATTCCGTGTAGTGGTGTAGATTTGGACTACAACTTGAGCGAGGAAAAATTTCATTGCGGGATAAAAATCTGGACATAACCTTAAAATGGAATCTTGCTTCAGACCACCTGAGCCGCTAGTATTGGAGGGAAATGTGTCTGAACCCTGGAAGAAGTTCAAACAGAAATTCACACTATTCCTCGAGGCGTCAGGAGGATCAGAAAGAACGGATAACACAAAAGTAGCAATGCTGCTTAGTTGCATTGGCGATGAAGGACTTGACCTTTACAATATATTCGCCTTCTCGGAACAAGAAAACAAAAGTAAGGAGAGACTTCAAATAATTTTAGACAAGTTTGAAGCACATTGTGCCCCAAAAAAGAATATTGTATTTGAAAGATTTGTGTTTAATACATAGCATTAACCAAAAAGAAGGGCAACCTTTCGATAGCTTTTTGACAGAGCTAAGAAAAGCAGTGAAATCATGCGAGTATCCACAGAAAGAGTCGATGATTAGAGACAGAGTTGTACTAGGTATTCATGACAAAAATACACAAGAAAGACTTCTCAGAGAACCAAAGCTTGATTTACAGAAAGCGATAGAATTTTGTAAGGCAATTGCAACTAGTAAAACTCATGCACAGGTAATGCAATCCAGTGAACAAAGTGTAAGTTCTCTAAGAATGGATCAAAAAAGCAACCGCAATATCAAGTGCCGAAAGTGTGGTTACAATCATGTTTGGAATAAGTGTCCAGCTTACAAGGAAAAAATCATTTTGCGCAGATGTGTCAGAAAGAACGGTTTTCACCAAAGCAAGAAGAGGCTGTAACAAGAAAGAAAACAGAAAGGAAGAAGGTTAATGAAATCGCAGAAGCCGAAGGAAGTTACGAAGACAATGAGGATGTATACGTTGATTTAGTTTATGAACTAGGTTCAGTTAGTGCAATCAGAAAAGGGACTAGCAAAACTTGCACTTGGTGGAGCAAGGAAATTAAGATCAATGGAAAGTGGATCAACTTTAAGCTCGACACAGGAGCTGAAACCAACGTGTTGCCAAAAGACAGTTTAGACATCGTGGATCCAACAATCCAAGTAAAACCATGTCAAACAACTCTGCTTGCGTATGGTAATTTTAAGCTAAAACCCTTAGGATTTGTAGAACTGAAATGTCAGGCAGATAACAGGGAACCTGTTTATGTTAAGTTCATAATAATAGACGTCAAATCACAAGTACCGTTGTTAGATTTACAAGCATGTGTAGATTTAAATTTAGTTAAGAGAGTAGACTCAATGACAACTAATTTCAGTAATTTAGATAATGTAACTAAATAATATAAGTCATTGTTTGTAGGGTTGGGTGAATTTCCAACGAAACATAAAATAGTTCTTAAGGAGAATGCTGTACCTCATATACAACCAATGCAGCGTATACCATGTAGCCTTTTTGTTAGGTTAAAAAACAAATTAGATGAAATGGAGTGTCAAGGTATCATTAGGAAAGTAGATAAACCAACCGAGTGGCTTAATGCTGTAGTAATAGTTGAATAGAAATATGGAGACATTCGTTTGTGCCTCGATCCCAAGTATTTAAATTTAGCAATTAAAAGGGAGCATTTTATGATTCCAACAGTAGATGACATCTCATCTCAATTGGCAAATAAAGAATTTTTTACTGTGTTAGACATGAAGGAAGGTTATTATCATGTTGCCATTGACGATACCAGCTCAGATTTGTGTACTTTTGGTACTCCTTTTGGAAGATTTCAATTTGTACGGTTACCATTTGGCATTTCATCTGCCCCTGAAGTTTTTCAAAAGAAAAATTATGTAATATTTGGTGACATCGATGGTGTTGAAGTTTATTTTGATGACTTAATAATTTCAGGAGCTGATGAAGCCGAACATGATAAAACTTTAAAGTTAGTACTTGAAAGAGCTCTGAAATATAACATAAAATTCAATTCAGACAAAATACAATTTAAGCAAAAAATTGTCAAATATTTAGGACAAATATTTTCAAAACAAGGTGCTGAACCGAATCCAGAGTATGTAAAAGCAATTGTTGATATGGGAAAACCAGTACACAAAACTGAACTATTGCGAATTTTGGGCATGTCTAAATATTTAGCTACATTTGTACCTAATATGTCAAAAATTACAGCACCATTGAGATATTCAACAAGAAATGACGATTGGAACTGGAAAACTGAGCAAAATGAATCTTTATTGTGTTTAAAAGAATGTTTAGTAAACGCACCTGTTTTGTGTCACTTTGACAACAACAAAAGTATAGAAATTCAAACAGATACATCGAAGGATGGTACAGGTGCTTGTCTTTTACAAGATGGTCACCCAGTAGCTTTCACGTCTCGTAGTATGACAAACAGTGAGCAAAAGTATGCTCAAATAGAGAAAGAATTACTAAGTATTGTTCATGCAGTGGACAAATTTCACATATTCATTTATGGACACCGAAATATTGTGGTGCATACAGATCACAAGCCTTTGGAACCAATTTTCAAAAAATATTTAAATAAAGTGTCCGCCAGACTTCAAAGAATGCTGCTAAGATTATTGGGTTATGATCTGATTGTTAAGTATATCCGAGGTAAATTTCAATATATAGCAGATACTTTATCGAGAGCTTATTGACAAGTTAACGAATCCAATATCAATAGTGAATTTGATTATGTAATTCATTCAATAGTGAATCAGTTCCCAATGTCTGAAAAGAAACGACTTAAGTTTCAAGAAGCGACTAAAAATGACAGTGCATTAAAAGAAATAATTAGCTACTGTATTAACAGTTGGCCAAAAAATATTCCAATTAGTGTTAATTGTTACTGGAAATTAAGAGACAAAATTGAGCATTGTGATGGGCTTTTGTTTTTAGGTAATAAGATTATTGTTCCTAAAGAATTACGCACTGATATGTTGAAACTATGTCATGGTGAAGGATATTTTGGAATGGAAAAAACCAAATCAAGACTTCGTCAAATATTTTATTGGCCGCGTTTGAATGAGGAAGTAGAAAACTTTGTTAAAAAATGTCAAATTTGTGAAAACTTATCGTATCGTAATTGCAAAGAGTCACCTTTACCATATCCCATTCCAAAACGGCCTTGGGAAAGAGTAGCTGCAGATTTATTCACCTAAGGAAATGTTACTTATCTTGTTCTTATGGATGCTTATTCTAACTGGTTAGAAATATCTTCATTAAAGGATAAATCTGCTAGCGCAGTAGTATTAAGATTAAAGTCAATATTTTCAAAACATGGCTGTCCAGATATTTTAGTTGCAGATAATATTCCTTTGGAAGTTAAGCTTGCAAAAATTTTGCAGATGACTGGAATTTTAGTATAGTAACACGCAGTCCAAACTACCCAAGATCTAATGGGTTAGCGGAGAAAGCAGTCTCTATTGCAAAACGAATAGTCAAAAAAGCAATGTTAGAAAATAAGGATATCTATTTTGCATTACTGGAATATCGAAATTCGCCACTTAAGCATATGAATTACTCCCCTGCACAACTGCGACGCTTTTCCCGTTAATTTATCTGATAGATGCGAATGCACGTCTGCTTATTACGTGCACGCGCTGCGGATGCCCCGGGCGCCAGATTTTATATCGAAGTTTACTCTCCGCGGTAGCTTCGTTGTCTTGGTACAGATGACGAAGACCTAGGTAGCTTCAGTTGAAGATGGCGGTATCCAGGGGTTCGTTTATACTATTACCTGTCATCCCAGACTCGGTCTAGCTGTTTAAATGTCCTTCCTTGTAAAATAAATCAAGCAACAACGGTTTAATACGTATATTGCAACTAACAAAAATGGTACACAGTTTACATCAAGAATACTAGCGGCTAAAACAGAACATAGCAAAAGAAACAGTAGCAAAACGGTAATGGTTACGGTAGCAAAACGGAAGCAATTACGGTAGCAAAGCGGTAGCAATACGGTAGCCTTTACGATACCTGTGATACAGAGAACGGGATGTCAGCACGGTATTATTACGGTAGCAATAGAGAAAGGAAATTACATATTTTGGCACTATGGGTTCAAACGCCAGTATTAAATCAGTTAAAAGTCACGGTGCTCTTTCTCCGGATAATTGGATCTTGAAAGGATGGGAAATACCGCCTCAGGACAGTCGCAGCGACGGTACTTCCGTAGGAAAGGTTACTTGCGTCAGGTCAGTCGCAGTCGCAGCCGCAAGGGGAAAAGAAAGGAACAGAAAACACCGCCTCAGGTCAGTCGCAGCGACGGCGTTTCTGCAGGGATGGGTTACTTGCGTCAGGTCAGTCGCAGCCGCAAGGGGAAAGAAAGAAACAGAAAATACCGCCTCAGGTCAGTCGCAGCGACGGCGTTTCTGCAGGGTAAGGGTATAACAGAGAGTAAGAGGTTTACGGTTGAGAAAGAGAACGGACATACAGAATATGAACGGTAAAATTAGAGTGCCAAAATAAAATAATTCCTTACCTCTAAAACTGTCGGATATGCTGCACCTTGTTCTCGGAGTAGTCCTGTTGAATATTTGAAAAGCAGGAATGGAACTGAACTTTCATTCCAAAATTTCTGAATTTATACCCGCTGGCTATTCTGAAGTTACAAATTTTCGTTCGGTTCGCGCAATAATGCACGGAGTAGGATATACCTCGCTACCCTTCCACTTTACGCTGGACATGCGATTATCAGATTTCCACGCGTAAATGCTATGCAAATAAAATACATTACAATGTTCGGACTCAATTATAAATGTTAAAAGCCAAATATAATTACAAACGGTAATTAAATACTACCCTAACATCGGTACAAAATAGAATGATACCTAACAGCGTTAACACAAAATAAATACGAATTCAAACAGAGGCTAATCGGTACACAATAAATAAATCAGTTTGTTCGATATTCAAATTCAAAATATAAGTTAAACGGTGCAAAGTAAATAAATATCCTCGTTCGGCCTTAGATTCAAAACATAACGCAGCTGGTATCTGCACATTTGTACATAAATTGATAAACAATTCTAAACTATAAAAATACAGGGTGCGGTCGGAAAGATATCGGTCGGTACACAA
This sequence comes from Limonius californicus, assembly GCA_014611495.1. Taxonomy (NCBI): domain Eukaryota; kingdom Metazoa; phylum Arthropoda; class Insecta; order Coleoptera; family Elateridae; genus Limonius; species Limonius californicus. The sequence continues at coordinate 881 of JABXWE010002743.1, read as the reverse complement.
ATAAAATTACTTAAATTAAGCGGAAACATTTCTAAACGGCATAACGTGGTTATGTAACAAATTTAACGGAGTCCCAATTAACATAAAAATAATTAAATAAAACTTAAATTGTCCGGATAATTAAACAAAATTAGTAACGCTTCGTTACACACTCCTCCTACTTCGGAAAGAAAAAGTTTATCTTTTTCGGAGTACCTCACTTCACTTAAATGAGTGGCAAGCACTCTTCCACAGATCGCACTGCACACCGCGGTCGCGCACCACTGTGATGTCTCTCGCCGCGCTGGCAGATGAAACGGTGACCTGAGTGTCGCATGGGCAGGCTCGGGACATCCTTCCTGTCTTTCCGCATCGAGAGCAGAAAATAATGCGGGGACGGTTGCATTCTTCACGGTAATGGCCTCCCTGGCCACACCTCCAGCATACTACACCAGCCCATACGGGGATACGGCGGGTCGGTAGATCATAGCGACCCAATATTAATGGATCCAAAAGCGACGGCCTTTCTGGATCTTGACGTTGGACCACCTCACACGGGACCTCGGCCGCTAATCGTTCCACCTCGTCTAGGAACTCCTGGTCATGGAAACCCTCTGTTTCGGTACTAGAGATTTCCATCGGCGTCGCCTCTGGTTGCTCGGTCGCTTCTGGAACCGGGCTACGGTTTTGGACAGCCGGAGAAACTTCGGCGGAATCGTTCTCGTTAATGGCGTCGTCCAACTCACGGATCAAATCGTAATCTTCCATTAAGCTAGATTCCATTGTCTATAATGAAACAAACGGGAATAAAACAAAATAAAACGGAACGGTACGGAACGAAAAGAAAAAAAAATTACATCGGTACTGGGAAAAGGGTAAACAACGGAATTCTGAAAATAAAT
>JABXWE010002742.1:0-75931 GCA_014611495.1 Limonius californicus | reverse complement strand
GTGTATTCTCATGTTTTCATAATAACCAATTATTATGATCTTGTGAATTAGTAAAATGTTATTAGTACTGTAAATATTCAAAAAATATTAGTAGTATGAAAAAGTCCAGCCATAATGTTTTGGTTTGGCATAAAAGGTAATTAATTATTGGATAAGCATAAATGTGAAATGAAGCAAATAACCACGACTTCTGATAACTGAGCAATTTAGATAAGGTCTCAGTGGTTAGCTTCAAATGATTTATGATGTATATTGGCGAAGCAAACGATTTAGTTGAATTTCAAGTACATTTCAAGTACCTACACTTGCTTGATTTTACCCTTTATCAAATCAAGAACCTAATTCGGAGAGCCAAAATAACAAAAAGCAGTTAATAAAACATAAAAATCCATTGCCTTTGTATCAGTAATATTGATATAGCAATAAATAATAGTTGCCTTGAATTGTTCCTTTTTCCTTTAAATTTGTAGAGAACTTCAAACTCAACGTAACAAACTTGTAACGGCGTGTTTGCAGACCGCCATTCAACATTTACGCACTTCAAAGGGAGACCAATTTAAGACTAAATCTTTGTATTTGGCCGTCAAATCGAATTACTAACTCTAAGCGAAACCACTTTTACAATCAATGATGTATTTTTATACATAACTGTCGATATTCAACGCTGGGAGTCATTGTGGGTACTAAGAAATGATACCTAGCGCGGATCTTAAAATAAATATATACCGTAAAATCATGTGGAAAACGGAAAAAACCTTTCAGTTTTTTAGGATAATGTAAAGTTCGTTAAATTTGACGATGCCCCGGTCGCTCAGCTCAACTAATTAGAGAACGACTCAATAGAGAATTTGGGATAATGACATTTTGCCGTTACACACTAATTAAAAGGCCACCGCGCAACCCCGACCTCGCTCTGAGTGAATTTTATTTCGGAAAGAGAATTTATATAGCCTCCAGAGATATAAATAAGCTGGTAGATGAGCATTTTTAAAAAGAAACTCAAACCATATCAACAGTAAGCGCAATAAATGATTTCTAATTATTTGATTAACTAGGAGTAAATTAAAAATGTTTAAGTTTATCTATATTTTGATCTTATTTGTAATAGATAAAATAAATATACATTTAATTGGTTACAATTCCACCAACAAAATATTTGTACGAAACATACAGGGTGCTTGCTGTAAGTGCTATAGCTCTGAGAGAGAAGAGAGTTTGTTTCTACAACCTTCAACGGCAATGTAAGTTTAAATTCATAAGATGTTTCAAGCGAAGGAAACTATTATTTGACGCGGGCTCCGAAGTGCAAGAAGTGCGTGTACTTGGTTTTACGGTCTCAACAGTTGTATTCCGAAGAGCAATGGGGATGTAAAGCTTAAATTTTTTGACCCAGCACCAAACCCCGACTGCTTTGGCTTAAAAATGTATAAATCTTTTCATTGCTACACACAAATATATTAAGTTTTTCAAATGTAGTACATATGAATAAATAGGAATTTATTATAGTATTTAAATAAACACTCACTAGTAATATTGTTATATACAATTCAGTTACAGGGCTTCAACAAAATTCATATAAAGTACGAAACTTTGCTAACTAATTTAGTTTTATCCAAGCATTGACTTACATAAAACACCATCAAACTAAATAATTAAATTAATAAACAGAAAAATCTGGCTTGTAAACAGAAACAATAGGTAACCTTGAGAAGATTGTGATTTCGCCATATGATATTTTTCACTAAGCTACACAAAACAAATCAAAAATTAGAAAAACCGTTAAATTAAACCGATAGCAAACTCATCAAGTACTTAAAAATATAAAACACAAACTCCTAAATTAATAGAAGAAAATTATTAACTGTATTTTCTGCCAAAGACTGTGGCTCCATAACAAAAGCTTCCTACGCTATTTTTTACTAGTGTAAAATTCACTGCTACAACCGACTACAACATCCTATACAGGGTTTCCCAGATGTTCTTAACTACGGCAAATTCTATACCCTTAGGATACTTTGGTCAAGAATAGAATTTGTGTTGTATGTGCCGTGTAGATAAAGATAAATATTTTTACTATTAAAATAAATAAAACATTATAAAAAACTACAAATGGATTCGCACTTTAAGAATGTCCTTTTGCTGTGTTTATAGATATAATTTCTAAGGCAACTATATTCTAAGAAGAAGTCGAATGTTCCAATACTCGCTAAGCCTATTATTTTTTTAATTGCTTTATTTTGCTACTGCTGCAATTGAGTAACCAGTTCTACCACCATATACTAATAAAATTGATACCTATTTTATTAGCATAACAATTCAATTCAGGTATGAAGTGGCATAAAAACTAATTTAAAAAAACAGAAATGTTTGCCTTTTAAGCAAACCGAAAACCACCTACATCTGCTTATAAAAAAATAACTTAAACACCTCACTACAAAACCACCAACAATCAGTATTATTACTCTAGTACTAAAACGGAACAAGGTGCAATAAGTAAAAAAAAAATTTTTTTCGTAAATGGGATTCAATAATAGTAGCTAAACAATAATTTAGTTTTAAATAAAAGCCATTGTATCATGGAACAATAACATATTTATAATTATAATTTCCCCTGCGTTTTAGGTGTAGGTCTAGGAAACCTTGGAAACACTGTATACTCTATTTTCTCTTTGTTTCGGATATCAATACAAAAAAGACAAACCGTATTAAAAAACTAACGATACTGACATATTTTTGTGTTAACCACGATTAATAACGCCCATTTTCTAAAATTTATACACACACACACACACACACACACATATATATATAAGGTATATATATATACAGTGTGTCTCACTGTAGACTGCACCACCCCAGTATTTTGTTTATATATTATTGATTCAAAAAATTTCTTTTTTCTGATTATACCTCTCACTAAACTGTAATTTAAGGGTATGTTACTTTCCCTTCACGGTAAAATGCTAGCCTACTACGATTCAAAATAAACAGCAAAATTGAAGAAGTCGTATTAGGGATTTCAAAATATTGAAAAAATTTTTTTTCTAAAAAATGTCAATATTTTTTGTTTGTAATGAAATTTTGGATTGAAGAAGTCGTATTAGGAATTTTTTTACAACAAAATTTCGTTAATAAAAGTTGTTCAGAATCGGCCAAATAAGCTAAATCCAAAATTTCATTACAATCCAAAAATATTGAAAAAATTTTTTTTCTAAAAAATTCCTCTTGGACTGAAAAATTTTCAATTTCAATATTTTTTGTTTGTAATGAAATTTTGGATTTAGCTTATTTGAACGATTCTGAACAACTTTTATTGACAAAATTTTGTTGTAAAAAAATCCCTAATACGACTTCTTCAATTTTGCTGTTTATTTTGAATCGTAGTAGGCTAGCACTTCACCGTGAAGGGAAAGTAACATACCCTTAAATTACAGTTTAGTGAGAGGTATAATCAGAAAAAAGAAATTTTTTTAATCGATAATATATAAACAAAATACTGGGGTGGTGCAGTCTACAGTGAGACACACTGTATATATATATATGGTTGGGCAGAAGTACAGAACAATACAACTATCTCCACTACGTTGCGATTTCGACATTTTCTACATGAAGGTTCCGATGTATAGCAGATATAATGAAGGTAAGGACCTCCGGTTTACAACCCATGGCTATCAAGTAATGAAAAACAAAAAAAAAAGCACGAATAACATCACTTGAGAAGATGCTCAAAATGACTATACTTTACTTTTTGGCAATATCCAAGTCTAAGTACAAAGCCTTCAGTTACATTAACAAGATACTCTACAGTCCAATTCCAAATTATTTAGTCGTTCGGTAAACCCTAGATTTTAAATTCCCCAAAGTAAGAAATTTAATGGATTCAGGTCTGGAGAACGACCGGACCGTTCAATAAAACCCCTGCGTCTTCTACCCGCCGTCTGTATGACACGACATTAAATGTACTGCAACATTTACGTGTAAATTTACAAATACATTTGCTACTAAAATTTCATGAAAATTTCACTAGTTTTACAATTTTTTGTCCTTGTGTCAAGTTTAACGTTAAATTTAGCACGTGTGCTTGCGTATATTTTGAGGTTATCCTAAATTTGTTATTAACACGTGTGTTTCAAATTACATAAAATAAAGCAGAACAATAAATGAGGCACATTCCCAGCATACACTTTCCACCCGTCGTTAAAATTTTTAAATTTCGCGCTACCTGTTAACTCTGCCACCTTGTGCGTATGTTGTGCAACAGTCATGTGCCGTATTTTCCGTTTGATTTTGCTACTTATGCCAATTTTAGAACACGTTCTAAATAATTTACCTACATACATGTGAATTTAGCACAAAATTTACTTGTGAATTTTGTGTATGCAACGGTGCTAAATATTTTAACGTAAATTTGCGTGTAAGTTTTGTGCTAAATTGCAAGTCGTGTCATACAAGCTTTAGCAATATTTGGTTTAAAAAATGCCAAACATTTAGAGCATACTAGGGAGGTGTTCCGGCCTGGTGAAACTAAATATTACTCTTAATAGATAATTCCCGTTCTTCCTCAAGAGCAGGAACAATTTGATCTAGTTCTATTGAAAATTGAAAATTAACACAATACAAGCCAAGCAAAATTTAACAACTTTAATAAACTGTTTGTGCTTCTCGCATTCTTTTGTTTTCATGAGCTGCTAGATAACAATTACGAAATATTATTGTTCAATATCTCTAGAATTATTAAAAATAATAGCATCAAACCTATATCACTGAATTCGCAGAAAAGTGTTCCTACCGATATGTCTTAAAATATACAGAGTGTTCCATTTAAAATAAAAAAGTTTAAATCATTGCCATCTAAAGCTGATGTTCTTTTAAGCCGGTAAAACCTATTATATAGGGTGTATCATTAATATTGCGAAAAAGTTCAGGGTGAGATTCCTTGCATAAAAATAAGAATAAAAGTTCATATAAACATGTACCCAAAAATGCCTCGTTTCCGAGATACAGGGCGTTGAATATTATGCAATTAACAATAGGACAATAATGCCATGTAAACAACAATAGCAACAACAACAATAAGTTATAACAGTTGTTGAAAATGACTACCCCCAACATCAATACAGGCTTCTAATCTGCGACGCATTGATTGGCGAACACGTTCAAAAATTCCGGGTGTGTGACGAATTGTTTGACAAGCTGCTATTATACGATTTCTTAATTCCTCGAGCGTTTCAATCGGGATCGTATAAACCAAATGTTTAAGTCCGGAGATCACGCAGGCCAGGGTTGTATGCCTCCTCGACCTATCCAACGGTTTGGGTACACCGTGATCAAATATTCTCGAGCAACTAAATTGAAATGAGGCGGAGCTCCATCGTGCATGAAATACATTTGTAATCTTAATGGCAGTAGGACGTCTTCCAATAACATCGGCAGCTCCTCTTCAAGAAAATGGCGATAAATTGCTCCAGTTAACCTCGCTGGTAAAAAGAATGGACCTATCAAGTGGTCTCCGACAATTCCGATCCATACATTCACTGAAAACTGATGTTGATGGCGGCCTGCTCTTATTGCATGTGGGTTCTCATCAGCCCATTGGTGTTTGTTGTGGAAATTCATTATGGCTTCTCTGGAAAAATTTGTCTCATCAGTGAACAGTATTTCTGCAACGAACTGTGGATTTTCAGCAATTTTTTGTTGCATCCATCGACAAAAAGTTACTCTTGGAAGAAAATCAGTCAGTGCCTGCACTCGTTGAATGTGATAGGGGTATAAAAGTTGATTCTTCAGTATCCGGAAAACTGTCATGTGACTGACATTTACATTTGCAGCAATCTTCCTGGTACCTGTAATAGGATTTTCGTCAATTTCGTGGAGCACCTCTTCTTCCACTTGTACAGTTGCTGCTGCTCGATAGAGTGATCCGACAAGTGATGATGCAGAGGAAACAAAAAAGTTTTATTTTCAATTGCATAATATTCAACACCCTGTATCTCGGAAACGAGGCGTTTTAGGAAACATGTTTATATGAACTTTTATTCTTATTTTTATGCAAGGAATCTCACCCTGAATTTTTTCGCAATATTAATGATACATCCTGTATATCGGTACCTTCATATAAAACATTTTGTCCAAGTTACGGTTGCTATAGTAGAGATATTTGCAACGTTTCGTAATTTTGCCCAATCGTGTATAATGTTCTAATTCTTAATAAAATCTTCTTTTACCTAAAATTAGCTGATGGAATTTCTTAGTTAAACAGTTATTTTAAAGTGATGTTGAAATATGCACTTAATTTTCATTGTGAAAAGAATATATAAATTTAACGTTGCCAACCAAACCGAAACACACTGTACGAATCACGAACACACACTTTTATTTTGTCATTAATTTAGAACATAGTAAATCATTTTAAACTCACACCTTCTCAATAATATAACAACTAGTTTGGAAAGTCGGTAATGAAGATAATTTTAAGTTCTGAAATTACTTCGTTTATTACCGCCATTGTTTGATCTCCATAAACAGTAAATTAATTGTTAATTATCATTCAGAAAAGTTCATCAAATTGGTTTCGTCGACGACCTTCGAATTTATACATAATTGTTTGTGATATCCAGGTTTAGCAAGTTGTGGAATACAAAATTACATCGTTGCTTATATTCCCGTACTTTCATTTTGTATGCACGCATCTTACATAGATATTAAAAATAATTAATAATTGTAGATGAGCGTAGATAATGAACAATGAAACCAAGTAAGTAATACAGGTTTGGATTAAGTGATGATGTAGCTTTACAGCTGTTGCTTACAAGGTTAACAGATGTACGAATATCTAGTATTTAAAAAGTAAGGTTATGATACCGTTACATAACTTTGCAAAACATCAGTTTTTATTAATTGAAATATTGTGTGTGTCAATTTGTAAACGTACAATGTGATATCTCTGGAAGTAAAATAGGTCTTGAGCTTTTCTAGAAAATATTTCTACAACTTGAAGGGGAAATCATAATGACGCATAAGGTAGTCTAAGGCTCTAGATAACCTATAAAACCTATTTGTGATACCTCATTAAAAAGCTCATAGAAAATGCCATTCAGTAGTAGCAACCTTTTCTTCTCCCGAAGTTTCGGAAAAAAAAAGGACTCGGAAGGTTCTGAACCAATAACTGTAACTGAAATTATCCAGGACAATGGATTGGTAAAAGATGCTAATAGATTGGCCTTCAAGATCTCCAGATTTAAGCCCATTAGACTTGTTTTTACGGGGTCACTTAAAATCTGTTCTCTACAAAACTCAGCCTCAGCTCATTGCACAACTGCGACAGCGAATAGTTCAGAAGTGACGAGCTATTCCGCGACAAACCTTCCAACATGTTCAGAGAGTATTTGAGAGTAAACTTTATTATTGCCTAGAGAATAATGGAACTCATTTTAAACATTTTGTCTAATATTTTTAAATATTATTTACTAGAATTGGGTTAGACCCCTTTTTTTCCGGAACGAATTTCTAAAAAAATGCTTGCTACTGATGAATAGTATTTTCTAAGGGCTGCTCAACGTGGTATAACAAAGTGGGTGTTATCAATTGAAATTTGGGTACCTAGAGATTAAGGAGTTGAATGGGGGAGGTTACCGTACGAGTCATATTGATCTCCCCCTCCCCCCACGTGTTGTAGAAATGTTTTCTAGAAATGTTCAATACCTCTTTTACTTCCAGAGATATAACATATTGTACTTCCTTACATTAACACCCTATACATTTTATTCATTAAATTCAACTTCTGTTCTACTTAAATTGCCTTTTAAGACTAGAACCTTTAACCACTATCATGTTAAACTAAAAAAGTATCTCATGATTTGCGATAACAGATTCAGTTATTAACGCTACAATTTAAAAGGTACAGTTAATTAAACATCTGATTGATATTTAAAAAGAACTTATAGGCTATTTTAAATTGGAAATATGTCAAACAATCTGTGAACAGCGTTGCCATACATATTTGTGTTTAATGTTTATAAATAAAATTAATCGAATTTCAGCTAACAACGGGAATTTGCAATATGTTTAACACAAAAAACATTTTTGTATAGAACATGTTATCCAATGTCTAATTTTAATTCCGTGTCTCAAAAAAAGTGAGGTTATGTAAGAATTTTGACAAGTAATATTTTTGTCCTTGACGAACTCTGCTGATGTAGTTAAATTTTTATAAGCGCAGTAATTTAAAAATATTGGTTCTTTCCGCATCATTTGACGAGAAAAAGTATTATCAATAATGGGAATAATTAGAAATTGTGATCGAGTCTACTCTTATATGTCAAACGTAACAATATGCTGCATCTTTTTTTCCTAATTTTTTATTTACTTAAGGTGTTCCACAACGTTTTCAATTTGGTATTGTTGGCATTGGTTTTATCAATTTATAACCACAACAAAAATGTAATTTATCTATTAAACACAACATTTATATTCAAACATAATTTAAAATTAGAGCATTATCTTATCTCTTAATTCGTTTTTCTGCAAATTAACACGGCAGGTCAATATTTACATATTATATCTGTGTACATAACCATATCAACAAATAAAATAGAAATATTGCAATATTATTGTTATCTGTACGTGCATAAAAATTCGCCATGCTTAATTAATTTAATACATAATTTGCTATCAAAACTAGCAATAATTAAAAATTTAAAAAAGATTGTTGCATAACTACAATTTACCCAACAAGCTAGCTAATAAAAAGTTTCAAATGTTTTGTGTGTTTTGCGATCATACACGTCAATAGGTGTCGCAATTAAATTTAATTAAGTTTGTACTGTTCTACTAATCAGGGAACCTGCAACCTTCAAACACAGGAAATTTCTTACTTTTGATAAGCTTCGAAAAAAGCGGAACGGATTGGTTGAATGTGTACAGCTAATTAAATAACACAAGAAATATCCGTTGAAATGCGCCATAAAATTAAATAAGAAATTCGTTGGCGAGGTCAAATCGTCAAGTATTTTGACAGTAAAGCGTAAGCCTTTCCAAAATCCCCAGGATTAAGCCAGATTTCGAAATAAACAATCAAAACTTTATCTCACGGTCAAAAATGATGGATCATCGAAAATAGAACAAATGTGATGGATGGGCCCAAAAATCGGCCTTGCGCCGCCGCACACGTGATTAATCCGCAATTATATTGGAAAATTCATTATTTAAAGTGCACAAACTGCATTTTTGCCACCAGCACACAAATACACCAACCTATAATTAATCACTTAGACACTACCTCATTTTAATTTTAGTTACACGTAATCGTTCGACAATTATAGTTACTTAACGGAACGAAAATAAACCGCGTTCTCGTCGCGCGAACGTCAAGACCATGTGACAAATTTAAAAACTCTATCGTACACCGGAGTGAAACTTGCGATAAGAAACACCTAGAGGTGGGACTCAAAAGTGGGGTTTGCTAATCAGTATCACCTGAATGCACCAACACAAAAGTGAAAGGCCACGGAACTGGAGTAAATAAATGCACAGGTTATGTTTAATTTTTGTTTATTATTATACTGCTCATGCATATTTATTGTGCATATTCAGATCTTCGGCGATGAATGGAAATTGGTTGGGAGCACCAGTGGCGCAACCAATTGTGGGATCTGGGAATTGAAATTTCAGTGCCAATCCTATTTCAGTCTAGAAGTAAATAAATCGATGCGCCTAATAACGTTAACCTAGAAAAAAATGTTCTTCTTTCCTATTTTTTAATGTATGAAGAAAAATGCAAAGAAGAGCGGTTTTATTTTCATAAAAGGACAAACCACGGCAAATGCGTGAGAAGAGTTACAGAACGAAGTCCTACTTGAATGACACAAAAGAGGAAGGCGGTGAAGGTCGCGAAGAGATGAAGTATAGTTCTTACGATGGACATTATTCAGTTTCGGATTAGCGCTTTATTTGCACAGCACAAACTGAACGCATTTCTGTCTTGTTAGTTGCTTGCAGATTCTTATTACCGACAAAGACGTATGTCGTAGTGACATCTGCGAACGAAACAAGACCAACACTGTATGTGTGACGTATTCTGTCGGCTGACACGTTTAGTAGAAAGAAACAGAGATACTTAAAGAATATCGCGCTGATGCAACGAAACGTAACTACTTAAATCGGTTTCCAGCAGTATTTAAAATGTTTTGGAGGTTTATACGGCAATGTTTTATTTTATACACCTTTGTTTTTGCTGGGAAATATTAAGACGACAATGTCGGAGCCTTTATCAACCGCGTCCCAAATCCGGTCAAAATTATGACAACCAGATGTGTAAAAACTGTTGAGGGTCGACAAAAGCGCAGTTTGGCTTAATTGCACACCAAGGGTACTTTCTACATAACTTAAGTGCTATTCTAAAAATCTTAAATTAAATTGTCTTTTACAAGTCCCAAATTTTCACTAATATTCGTAGCACTATTATTATCAACAGCCAGTTCAACATTGGATGTTAGCTGGTGTGTTTAGCTATTCTAAAAAGAAAACGCTGTTAGAAATGTCCGGAAATATTTTGAATACGCAGTGTGAACAGTTTGTGTTAAATCTATTCTATTATTTTACGCGCGAAAAAGACAATTTTGGCCCATTACGCGACGTTGTAGCGGTTCGGGAACGAGTTGCAGATGCATTAAAAATAAGTTTACCCCCCATACGGAAAATAGTGCAGCATAGGAAAGACAATCTGCCATTAATAAAAAAAAGTGCACAGCTCCAGAAAAAAGTTAAAAACTGAAGATATACCCGAAACATTAAAGATGACAGTTAGAGATGTAGTATACAGAATGTACGTTGAAAAAATGCCAATCACTTTAAAACAGTACAACAAAATTTGACAGACCTACAAATTCTAAATGCTGCAATATCAACGATTAGGAACCTCTTACAATGTATTGATTTTAAATTCAAGAAAAATTGCAACCGTAGAGCACTATGTGAAAAAGCTAGTGTAGTGTCATTGCGAACGGTTTTTTTTTAATATATAGATAATACAAATTCGCCATCAACCATTCAACCTCTAAAACATTTCAAATACTGCTGGAAACAGATTTAAGTAGTGATGTTTAGCTGCATCTGCGCGACATTCTTCAAGTATCTCTGTTCCTTTCTACTAAACGTGTCAGCCGACAGAATACGTCATACGTACAGTGTTGGTGTTGTTTCTTTCCCAGATGTCACTACGACATACGTCTTTGTCGAAAATATGAATCTACAAACAACTAACAAAGACAGAAATGCGTTCAGTTTGTGCTGTGAAAATAAAGCGCTAATCCGAAACTGACAAATGCTGACCGTAAGAACTATAGATAAAGTACTAGAAAGAAGATAATTAAAGAATGTAGAATAGAGTCTTCATCTTTTTCTTCTTCTTCCTTCTATGTAGGTCTAGGACTTGTTTATTTGAGGTTTCAGTTTATGTTCTCTTGCGATTCAGATGTCCAGCTGTCCCTAAGAGGGGGTATTGATAAGTACCTACCATATAAAACGCCACAATATTTCAAAACAAAATTTTATATCATTCAACATAATCTCCTTTAAGACTTACACATTTAACAAAACGTTCATAAAGTAATTCTAAGCCATTTAAAAAAATTCTTTCTCTTGGTCTGCAAACCACTCTTCAATTGCTTCGTCATTTGTCGAAAATGTTTTACTTGTCAAATGTTTTTTAAATTTTGAGAACAAATAATAGTCTGACGGGGCTAAATCCGGAGAATAGAGCGGACGGTCAACCAATTCAAAACTAATTTCATCAATTTTTTGCAGTGAAATCAACGACTTGTGGGCAGGAGGGTTGTCTTGCAGAAAGAGTACACCACTGGCTAGTTTTCCGCGGCGTTTTTCCACAATTTTCTTGCGTAATTTAGTTAGCAACTCAGTATAATATGCTCCCGTGATAGTTCTACCCCCGTTCCAAATAATCTATCAGAATTAACCCATCTTTGTCCCAGAAAATTGAAGCTAAAATCTTGCCAACCGATTTTTGAACACGGAATTTTTTGGGTCCTAAAGAACCAACATGTTTCCACTGTTTGTATTGCTTTTTAGTATCTGGGTCATAGTGATGGATCCACGTTTCGTCCATAGTAACAAGCCGATTCAAAAAGTTTGAGGAGTCTTCTGCAAAACAACGACAGATTTCCTTTGACGTTGTCAATCGAACGCGCTTCTTATCAACATTCAAGCATCTTGGAATTCATTTGGCCGGAAGCTTTCTCATACCCAAGTCGTGATGAATGATGTGACACACACTTTCATAGGAAATATGCAATGCTTCTGCAATATTCTTAATTCCAATACGCCGATTCTCTAAAATCATATCATTGATTTCCGGAGTGATCACAGAAATTGGTCTTCCAGGGCGGTGCTCATCTTTCACATCTGATCTTCCTCTTTTATATTCAGCAGCCCAGTTTTTAATAGTGGCGTATGAAGGATACTGATCACCTAAGGTTTCTATCATATCAGCAAAAATGTCTTTGCCCGATAACCTTTTCAAAAATAAATGACAACTTATTTATAAAACATCATAGTTGTAAGCATAGCAACCATATTCACTTTTCTTTACTAGAAACTTTCCAGGCTAACTAAGATATCAATACCCGCTCGCACACCTTTTTGGCGACCATCCTGAATCCATGGGATTTACCATTCATGCATATTTTCGCAATTCGATCATTGTTCATTCTTTGGACATGCTCCCTCCACATTCTATGTCTTTGCCGGCCGAATCTGATTATGTCCTGCGTTGGGCATGTGCTTCTTATTTCTGCATTTCTTTCCCTATCCTGTCGCATTTTTCCTGCGATCATCCTTAAAATTTTCATTTCGATACCGTATGTCATTATTGGTCTTATGCATGTTTTGTACAATCTGACCTTGCTATCTATATCCATATGTTTGTTTTTCCAAACTACTTGTTTTATGGAGCCGGAGATAGGATGCTGCCTTACTGACCTATTTAGGCACCTCTCTTTTAAGTCTCCTTCACTAATGATTTCGACACCCAGGTAGTTGAATTTTCTGATCTGTTCTATAGGTCTGTCATTGGCTACGAGCTTGCATCTAATGGGTTCCTTGGATACCACGAGAGTTTTAGTTTTGTTATTCTTTTAGAACTTCCCTGTTCAATTTCCTGAAGCACTTGCATTCGGGCTCTTTTTCTGTATGTTCTGTAGTGCTTGTTGGTTTTTATCTGTTTGGTCGCCTTTGTGGATAGTAGCGAAATCAACTTCAGGTTCCTGTCTTTCGGTTTCTTCCGTTTCTCGTGTTTCAGCCGCTTGTTCAATGATAGGTATCAGATACATTGGATTTGGCACTATAACGGAAAATTAAGAAAATCAAAATTAACAGCCTTAAATAGTTTGTACCTCCTGTGTGCCAAAGCTGTATTATGTTCTTCCTCTTCTTCTTCTTCTTACTTCTTTGGTAGGCTTTTGCCTGTGCTTTCCAGGAGATATTTATATTTTACAGTGACTGATTCCAGCGCTTTCTGAGTCTGCCTATGTCTCTTTTTCCCCCTCGATGATTTATTCCGTGCTATTTCCACCATTCTAGTTGCATATTTGAGCGTTCCACTATCTCCTCCTTGTTTGAACCCAGTCGTTGATGGACTGTATCTTCAGCTCGTTTCTTATGTGTTCGTAGGGGATGTGATCTCTTCTAGTCTTTTTCGTTTGTTTTCTCAATGGCTACATTACGTTTGTCTCCAACATCTGTTTCGTACGAGTCGTGTCGCTTCGGGGTTCTGCCGCTTAGGTTAGAATTGGTCTCACCGTACTTTTGTAAATCCTGGTCTTTAGTTCTTTGCGTATATATTTGTTATTCTACATTATACCTACTGTTGAGCGCCCCAGATACTCTATTTGCTTTTACAGTTTGCACTAGTACTTCGTCTTTGTAGTTCCCCAGCTTGTTACATTTATTCCCAAATACTTGAATTCTGAAACCTGTTCGATAACGTTTCCTTGTATCTCTAACTTGCATCGAATCGGTATTTTGCTTATGGTCATACATTTTCTTGTAGGAAGTCGACACTTTCATATTGAATTGTTTACTTATTTGTACTACAGAGTGCAACATTCTCTGCAGGTCGTCCTCATTCTTCTGTAGGTATTGGTCCTAAATGTGTACCATTTACTCTAATTGTGGTGTTATTCTGCATATACATATTTGCAATATGATGAACAATTTGATCCGGCACATTTCTGGCTTTCAATAGATGTATTACATCGTGCAGTGAGATTCTATCAAAGGCCTTTGCTAGATCTATAAAGCAAATATACGCGGTATTAGATTCAATGGACTTCAACTGTCTGATTATGATATATACATGACCTTCCGGTTCTAAATCCCTGCTGGTCATCTTGTAGTGTTATTATCGCATTCAGTTTATTGATAATGATTTTTGTTGTCAGTTTTAGGGTTGAGTCAAGTAGTGTTATACCACGATAGTTACTTGGTAGTTTCTTATCACCTATTTTAAAGATTGGTATCATTACTCCGGTTCTCCATTCGCCAAGAATTTTTTGTTGTTCAAATATTTTTCGTGTTAATTTGGTTAATTCCTCTAGTAATTGTTCACCGCCATATTTTAGCAGTTTGTTATAAATTTCGTTTCTTCCTGGAGATTTCTTATTTCTTAATTTGGCTAAGGCGCCGCTAACCTCTTCTTTACTTAGGTTCACCTCTTCTAGGATTGTAGGTATGTTTGGTTCGTTTCTTTGGTTAATACTTTCAACGTTCGCTTTAAATGGGTCTGAAAGTATTTTACGCATTCTTCTGAACTTATTTTGTTTATTTCCATGTACTCTTTTAGTTCTGATTTTGCATTTCGTAAGACTCTCCATATTTGCTTTGGGAACCATAAAAATCACTTTCTAGTTTCTTGGAGAATTTTCCAATAATTTTGTTTAATACTTCTGATTTCCAGGTTTACTCGGTTTCTTATAACTTTGTATTCCTCGCAGGCTTCATGGGTGTTTTTTGATTTGTATGTCAGAAATGCGTCTCTTTATTCTTTGGTGAGTTCTTTAACCTCTGGTGTAAACCACGGTGTTTTATTATTAACATTACCTTTTTTTATACTTTTTGTCCCTAGAGCCTCTTATGTGATTAGTCAGACTGTTTGAGTATAGTGTTTTAGTTGTTTCATCTTCTATGGATTATATTTTCAGTTCTTGTTCTGTGGTGTGATGGGTTTGGTGTGACTTATACGTTTTATGGATTCTTAATTTTACAAGAAGTAATGCGTGATCACTATCGATGTTCGCAGTGTTAAGGGTCCCGACGCTGAGAACTTGGATAGGTGTTATATTATTAATTATTATTGTATATTACATCGTTTATCATTGATTTTTGGTTTCTTGTATTTTGGCACGTACATTTATATTGCGGTTTTAAGTCAAAGTATGTGTTACATATTCTCATAGAAGCAAACAGCTTCATACCTTTTTCCCCATGTGCACCAATCATGAAGAGCAGGTAGAGTTATTGAATCGCGCCAAATTAAAAAATTTCAACCAATGTACCTTGTAGGTCGTTTATTGTTCTGTATCAGTTAAGTAAGGATCTCGCCAATTTTATGCCGTTAGGCACTTTAACATCTTATATCTTTTTGTATCCTCCGATTTGTTAATCTGTGTTACCAAAAATACTTTTAAAATCGTCAATTCTTATTGCTATCAGTGTATTTTTAATTAATTGTTAAGTTTTAGTTTAAGGTACAGAACATGAAATTGGAAAATTCTACAGACAGCAAACTCGTGTGTGGTGTATGCCAAAATAAAAATAGTGGTTTCCGCAAAGAATCATTATTTGACAGAAATAGACAATAGCAAACTGGAAACATATCGACATATTTGTTGCCTCTTCGTAATTGGTCCGCATGCGGTGCAAATTAATGAATGCCCTTTTCGGTCGATTCTAGGACGCTTTAAATTGTTGTAACCACAATGTGTTTGGTTTGGTTTGCAACTGACGTCTACGAACAATCGTCCACCTTCGCGAAACTTCGGTCCGAATTTTCATACAAACCACTCACGTGCAGTATCACAAAGTTGGTTTTGACGAAATTTTTTGTAAAGATGTCTAATAAAAACCAGGCTTTAACTCGACTTTGGATCCGACCGATCGTGACGAAGTTTATTATCAAAGAGACATTCTAGGACGCTAACGACTTTTGATGAGAAAAAAGGCACCATTGGCAAAATAGAGCAGAGAACTAAAGATGGTTTGTAACGGTATTTTCGCCTAGGTTGTCCGCAACCCATTTCACACTAGTCCCAGGAGTGTTTATTTGGAGCATTTACCTAATACGCATGATTTATGTTAGTTAAACAGGATTTCCGGTGATTGATTCTCTGCGTCTGACAGAAAACGAACGTGTCGTTGAATTGGTTATTCCCGTTAAAGTGTTTCGCTTAGAGTTCATCTCAATTTTCTGGGAAAATCATAGTTTATAACGTGATCTTTGTAGATAGTTTGACTACGTTATTGACAGTTATTGTCGCTTTATATCAACGTTGCGTTCCTTTCATGATTTTTGTCGTGTCAATCGTAGTTACCGATTGGTAAGTTTTCCTTTGTCTTTTAGTTATAGCTGTCCTAACTTTTCCTTGTATTCGTAATTAGACAACTTGGGGACGGCGAGATTCGTCTGAAGAATTTGTGCCTTCTATGGTAAAATCTGCTGTTTGCGAGAAACTAATATTCGAATTCCATCTGCCGTCGCAGCGAAAACACGTGTCGGACTCGAGGCTGTCTTAGGAATTTCCAGACCAGATTAACCAGGGAAGTGCAAATTTATTTTTAATTCTGATAATTTCGGAGTCATTGTAAATAATCTTGTTTATTTGTATGAACTTATTTATATTTTGGGATAGATAAGAACTATGTTGTAATTGTACAGAGTGTTACGAACTACTTTACAGTCATAATTCTTTAGAATGTTAATTTGTACAGGTATTAGCGTACATAATCACGGGAATTTCACTGTATATACAGCGTGAGTCAACAGGAGCGGTAATATTGCGTTTTGTTCGGGTTTCACAGCAATTTTTGGATTCTCTTATCTACGCTGTACTCCTCGAAAGGCCTTTCGCGAATAGAGTGTAGGACGCGGTTTGAGGGCGTTGGTTTGGGTAGTGAAACGCAGTATTTTTACTGTAGATCAAAGTCAGGTATTTTTGGGGCTGTATTGAGTGATTGCACTGTTCGTTGTGTACCGATACAGGTTACAATTATAATTATATATATTATTGTTGCAAACTTGGGTTTATATATACATACTACACATTTATTTTTGCTGATATTAAATATTGTTGCTGCAATTGTGTTTGTTATTTATTGTTACCTATCATTGTTTCTGTAGTAACGAATTAAGTAAGTAATACACTGTGGGTACGACTAACCAATCGACATCTGCGTGAATGGTAGTGTATTTTATTATTAGTCGTTGGCGCCCTTTTTTCCAGGTAATTAACATAAAGTTAATTAAAATATTTATTCGAGATAAGCAGAGAACCGCCCATCTTCGATTGAGGTTCCGGGAGGCTATCATTAACAATTATTTACTTACTTAGTTGGAAATTATCTTCAGGCGTCACAGGTTGCTTTAAGGTATTTGACAATTTCCGTTTTCTGGTATGTTATATTTGCCAAATGCTTTTATTTTAATTTTTAAAAGTTTGTACCTCTTCGTAATTTATGTTTATACAATGTTAATAAACTCGTACTTTCCAACAGTGAAAAACATTAAGTACGACCCTGACTGATGAATAGTTTATATGCCTAATACGAATGTATCCACTGGCTGGCCTTTAAAAACAAATACTATTTTCGTGTATTATTTGCTTTAGTTAATCCCCTTTAAATGAAATTGTGCCCGAACGTTTATTCTCTAAATCTTTACGTGCCAGGTTAGCAACGTTCCATTTTGCAACAGTACAAATAAAACTTATTACTTCAGATCACCTTCCCGAGTGAACTCTCACGCAATACATGCAATGCGATCAGTCTTATTACACAAAGCACTAATTTATAGCTTATGATTGGTAGTGTTGCAGTAAGTAATATACATTGTGACATTAATTTCCTACTCATAGGATTTATTTGAATTTGTTGTAGTCATTCATTTCTTAGGATCTCGTAGTTATTTAATTTCTATAGTTCGTTCAGCATTATCCTTTTTTTAAATTGTACTTATTGACTAATTAGAAAGGCTTTCATTGATTGTCCAGTAGTGGATATTTAAAATATGGGTATTGCTAATCTAAACGCTTGTAACTTTATATACAACGTGCTGCGACTGTCGGTAATGAAGATTCCCCTATCGGTTGACAACAAACTCTCAACAGAGTTATTCGGAAGCAGTGATTACTATTTCAAAGGAACACGGACGTATTTTCCGAACATCTTGGTGTTGTTGCCGCTTAATGATGTTCACGTTGGAACAGAAAACAGTTATAATATAATATAATAATAATATATTACTATTTCGTGTAATTCAATTGTTATTTAAGATTTTTATATGAATTTACTCTAACTGAGTTGTTCTTCAAAATAATATGGGAAGTATTTTTTCGATGTTGTAGTTGTTATTGTCTCAAAGCAGTGTACACGGTGGAAAAGAAAAAAATGTGTAAACCAATTTTTCCCTCTAATTGCTATTTCGTGTAATTTCATTGTTATTTGCAATTTTTTTACGACGAATCAAAACACTTATTTCTCTAGTTCGTGCAATTTAATTGTGATTTACGATTTTCCTCTGCAATTACACAAACTGTTGTTTTACAAAGTAATATGGGAGTATTTTTCAGATCCTATTGTTGTTATTGTAATAAATTGTGTAGTTGTTGTCTAAAAAAGCATGTATAATCTAATATTTCTCTCTGATTATTATTTCGTGTGACTTCATTGCTATTTTCGATTTTTCGCTAGAACTTTGCAAATTGTTTTTAGAAGTAATACGTATTTGTTTTATCACTTTATTATTATTGCAAGAAATAGTGTACACATTAACACAGACAGGTTTTTAAAATCGAATATTTCTCTGTGATTGTTATTTCGTGCGATTTTATTTATTTTTTAATCAAATGTTTCTCTCTGATTACTATTTCGTCGCTCCACAAAAACAGTTGTTTGTCAAAGTAATACGGAAATACTTTTCCAATGTTCTTGATGTTGTTGCAGGTAAATGGGATTTCATTGTTGTTTGCAAATGGTGTACAGATTGGAACAGGAACTATTTATAATCGAATGCATCTATCTGATTACTATTTCATAGGGTTTCATTGTTGTTTACAAATGGTGTACAGGTTGGAACAGGAACCATTTATAATCGAATGAATCTATTTGATTACTATTTCATGGGATTTCATTTTTGTTTGCAAATTGTGTACAGGTTGGAACAGGAACCATTTATAATCAAGTGCATCTATCTGATTACTATTACATAGAATTTAATTGTTGTTTGGAAATGGTGTACAGGTTGGAACAGGAACCATTTATAATCGAATGCATCTATTTGATTACTATTTCCTGGGATTTCATTTTTGTTTGCAAATTGTGTACAGGTTGGAACAGGAACCATTTATAATCGAGTACATCTATCTGATTACTAATTCTTAGGATTTAATTGTTGTTTGCAAATGGTGTACAGGTTGGAACAGCAACCATTTATAATCGAATGCATCTCTCTCACTACTGTTTCATGTGATTTCATTGTTATTTGCGGTTTTTCTCTGCAACTACAAGACACTTGTTTTTCAAAGCAGTAAGGAAGCCGTGTAAAAGTTAAAACAGTAAGTATTAATAATCTAATGTTGCTCTTTGATGTCATTGGATTTTATTGGTATTTGCAACTTTTCTCTACAACTACACAAAATCTGTTGTTTTTCAAAGAAGTGTTTGAATATTTTGCGATCTTCTTACAGTTATTGCAAAAAAATGGTGCACACATTGGAACAGACAGCTTTATAAAATCAAATGTTTCCCCCTCAGTACTATTTCGGGTATTTTATTGTTGCTTGTAATTTTTTTCTGCAACTACACAAATCAGTTGGTGTTCAAAGCAAAATGGGATTATTTTTCCAATTTTATTATTGTAGGTAATTTAACACAAAATAGTGTACACGCAGAAAACATTTACAATGTAGTGTTGCTCTCTGGCTATTATTTCGTCTGATGTGGGTATTTGCGACCTTTCTCTACAACTCCACAAAATCCATTGTTTTTCAAAGTAATACAGGAGCATTTTTCCAATGTGCTTGCTCTTATTGCAGCAAAATTGTGTGCACGTTGGAACAGTGACCATTTATAATCAAATATTTCTCTCTGCTTACTATTTCGTGGGAATTCATTATTATTTGTTTTTTTTGTGCAACTACACGAGTTGAATTATATTTAGAAATAATACGGGAGTAATTTTCCGAGCTTCTTGTTGTTATGGCAAGGAACGGTGTACACGTTGAAACGAACAGGTTTTTAAAATCGAATTATTCCATCTGATTGCTATTTCGTGTGATTTCATTGTTATTTGTACACTTGTTTGTAAAAGTAAGATGGTAGTATTTTTCCAATGTTTTTATTCTAATATACCCCAAAGTAGTGTACACGTTGAAATAGGAAACATTTATAATCGAATGTTGCTCTTTGATTACTATTTCGTCTGGTATTGCGGGTATTTGCGATTTTTCACAAAATCGCATACTTTCAAAGTAATACAAGAGTATTTTTCCAATGTTCTAGCAATTGTTGCAGCAAAATCGTGCACGCAATTAAAGTGGCCGTTTATAATCGAATGTTTCTCTATGACTATTATTTCGTGAGATTTCATTATTATTTGCGATTCTATTCTGCAATTACACAAATTGAGTTGGATTTCGAAGGAATACGGAAGTATTTATCCGAGCTTCTTGTTATTGTTAGAAATGGTGTACACATTCGAACTCAAACAATTTATAATCAATGTTTCTATCTGATTAGTATTTCGTGAGGTCACTGCTGCTTAAGAATTTCCTCTGCAATTACACGAAACAGTTGTTTTTCAAAGCAATACTAAAGTGTATCCAATGTTCTTACTGTTATTGCCGCAAAATTGTGTACACTTCCGAACAAGCAACATTTATAATTATATGTTTCTCTTGCAAAGGAAATCGCGTTGAGTTTCATAAAAGTGCCTCCGCTGATTATAAATCGTTTAAGAAAAACTAAATAGGTATATAAACTGGTTCATGCTTACTGTGCTGTTACGGGAAATAATGAAAAATTTCCGTAAAGTTCCTATTTGTTATTATTTTATTGTATTAAAGGCATCTTGCTACAGAAACATGTTACAAAATGTTGCATGGCACTACAGAGTTATATTCTTATCTACTGACATTTTAGAAAATGTAATAGAACCAGATAAACAAATAATTTTAAAATGTTTTGTAGGTGGTGGACATAAAGACTTAGAGGATCTACTCCAACAAATTTTTTCCTTTTACAAATGTACTTTGAAATATAAATGTGACAAAGTATGATATACTTGCGATATACCATATCCTCACATAGTAAAGCAGTGAGGTTATGTACCATATACACGTCAGTATGCTACTACATGCCTTCACCTAAACAGCATTGCTTACGTGACCCCTTTTCTGAACACCTGTACGTATACCGTATATTTATAATAATAAGCAAAAGCTAATATAAAAATTTTAGCGGTCTTAACATCATTTTAATAGTTTTAAAATGTATGTACCAACTCAGCATTTTGCATTTTTAATTTATGTAAGTTAAGTTAATTTATTTTTACTCGCTGCCTGTGCAAAATTAACAGTACTTATCCTCGCTTTTCAATTACAAGCAACGATGCATTGTTACGTAGATAAGAATCACTTGAACTTGTACGTTTTCACAAAGCTTTATTTGAAATTGTAATTAATGGAGAATATCTTTCCAGTGTAAAATATTATTCCTGTTTAATTTTAATAGAACGTTTCATAATCTAGAAAAGATTTATCCTTCAAAAACTTGCATCTAGTTGCATTTACATAATTATTTTATTTTGCGTCGCCGGAGTCATTTCTGTCTTCGATATTGATCTACTCACGGCAGTTCTTTGTAGTTTTGTTTAGCTAGTCGATCGATGGAATGGCGTGCAACCCGATTATAATACCGAGAAACGTAGACGTAGACCATCACCACAATCGTGATCCAAGTAGAATCAGCTTTATTCACCAGCTTTACTTAAATTTGCATTTTTGAAATATTCTCGCTGGAATTTTGCTATGAATAGAAATCGGTTAGCACTGTACAGGATGATTTCAAATTATGCTACATTTTTCCTGTGCTTACACCAGTCAAGAATATAGTGACATTTTTGTGTTAATTTAGGTACCCATGTGGTTGCTTATTGTTTTGTTAGGTTAATCTTTTCAAATTCAAGGTAAAAACAATAAATAATTCACTGTGGATTCTTATAACAATACTATTCCTATACGTTTTGTTCTTGTAACTTTTTATTATTAATCTTACGTAATTTTTATTGTTGTAAAAACTTAGTTTTTCACAACAATTGTGGCTATTCCGTTTATGAAGTTTTCAGAAAACATTTGACGAATTTGACTTCTAGTAAGACCAAAAACAAAAATTTCTGTCGAAAATGAAAACAAAAGAATACGAAGATTATTCGTGTTGAAGGCAGTAGAAAATGATTTATTGTGTTCAATGTTATTTTGCTAGGGAAATTTTTGTATAATTTTATTCTTTTAGGTTCATATTTTATTGTTATATTTTTAAATTGTAATTTGTACTAATAATATCAAATATAGTTGATGGGAATATCTAGGTCTAACTGTTTTTGAAATAATACAAAAATTGTTTCATCTATTCTTCATCAAGACAAGTACAACACACATAGAAGACCTACAGCTTAACGTGGGCCTACAGCTTAACCATAGGAAGTGTAAACAGCTCCAGAATAAATTGGGCAGAATATCTTCTTGTTTTGCTATTGTCTTGAGAATAAGAACAGCTATTAAAAATCAGATCTTCTGTACTGGGAATTGAACCCCAGGCCTTTAGTTTAGAAGTCTAACGCGCTAACCTCCCACGACCGCCGCACGTTAAAGACATGATTATTAACCTAAGAATTAATAAATTTAACCTCCTCCAACCAACATCTTTGTACTAAGTAGTATATTTAAAGCATTTTTCCAAAAGCTCATTTCAATTGGAAAAAATCAGATGCCTCAAAAGCTTCCAAATTATAGTTTCTGTGACTTTGCCTTTGGAATTTCGCGAATTTATTAAACGGCACCATCAGATGTTTATTTATAATCGTTTCGTTTCCTCTTCGACCGCACTTGGTAAAATATGTGTCCATTCAAATGTCAACTAGTGTAAATCTATTTTGATGTTATGGTTATTATAAGGGCCAGGAAAAGTATGGAAACACACGGTTATTTTCAATATATTAGGTATTTATTTAAATGTTTATTTACATTGTATTTTCTTTCATTTCTTTTAATTTATGCATACAAATAACAAAACACGGCTTTGCGATAGTGTACTCGTAACTATAAAATACTACGCGACGAGCAACACGTGACTCTCTTCACACACGCATACACACACCAGGACATGTCTTTGCTGTATTTGTGGTTTCATTTATTTCGCATACAACATAACTTAAAATACCTTTAAATACAAATGATTGCTTTTCTTGGTGTAATCCTACGGAAATTCATTTTCTTTGTAGCAATGGTGAGGCTCTACACGTCATGAAAGAGTTTGGCCTGCAAGGTAGAAGCTCAGAGTTTTCTACTCTCGCACGTGGAATGCCAATTTCATGATACGTAGCGATCTGGTGGGCATCACGCATTAAACAACCGCATTAATACCCATTGTTCATTCGAATGCAGGTACTCAATTACACAAAGCGACTTCCATAACGAACCACTGGACTACGCTAGCGCTTCTTTTCGGCAATATAGACATTTATGAATAATACATAAATATTTTGTAGGAAAAAAGATAATTGTAGCAGCCACTTACTACTTTTGCGGCAACAATCGGTTTCAGTTTAAAATAAGACAATTTAATTCCTATAAACGAAGGTACAAGTGAAGAGAAGCACTTACACCTATACCAAAAATCGTTGGTTAAGAATTTTCAAAATCTAAAGATCTAGGATGTTATGTTCATTTAAAAGTTGTGCCGCTATATTTGAATTGGTCACAATCTAATGGCCGCCCCATACAACTTAAAAACGCAGTTTTAATGGCAATTTCGTATTGACTACAGTTTGTTAGTATTTTTCCGTTCAGAAATTAATTTATGATCAAATCCGTCTCGATGTTTTCTTCCTTCGTGAACCTTATTTGTCAAGCTAGAAAACACTTCTCAGAATTCCCTTTTCTTGTTGCGTTAGTATGTCAATATCGTTTCCCGCAGGTCTTCTCGAAAACTGCACGCGGGGATTCCTTCTAGAACGAAAATTAGGCTTAGGTGGCGTTTTTTGGGAACGCGGGGAAAAGAAAGTCAGTAGGCAACAAGCTTGGGACCGAGACGAACGTTCATGGAGAGCGGTTTTTTTTTCGCGGCACCTATTAAATTGAGTTTACCGTACCGAATATTGCTTTAGGCAATTAGTATCATTTCGACAAAGTCGGGTCTGATAAATTTTAACAGTATAGCCTGCTTACAGAACAATCAAGTGTGATTGTTTTTTTCTTCGATTCATTCGGATAAAAGCGTTTGAACCCGTCAAAATGTGATTGTTGGGTCTGTTGGTGATACAAGCGTTTGAAATTCCTGTTGCCCTCAACGTCGACTGTCCCTGTTGGAAATAATTCAACTGATCCTGTTGGGAATAATCTGCTTCCCCAGGAGCGTAGCTACCAACGTTTCGTCCCCCTGGTTTCCGGAGGCCTTCTACCTTTTTCCCGGACCGGAAAAATACCCCCTTTCTCGACTGTACCTGCATCTGGAAATCAACCCCTCCCCCGGAATTGTGCCTGCCTCCAGCAGAATTCAAGGTAAAGAACCAGTTTTTCTGTGCAGTGAGAATGAAACCTTTTTTTTTTGCTCGCATTAACTTGCAAACTTCAAAATTTACCTTCATGTAAATAGAAAGACGACCTTCAGTCGCCATATGTGGTGTTAGTTGTTAATTATAAAACTACCAGATTATATTATGTGTTATTCTTGTGAACTTCAGCGTCCCTGGTGTACGTAGCTGTATGAAAAACATAAATCCCGTTGCACCAGTGGCGGCGAGTTCTTTTTTTTTACGTTCAAAAATTAAAAATATGTAATCCGAACTCATAGCGTTATCAGGGTGAATTCCATTCCCGTAAGCTGTCGGCTTCTCGGCCTTTCACGAAGACCTACAATCAGCTGGATTTGGAAGGTGGCGCCCACTTATTTTGACTTACCCTGTACACAACTAAAGATTTCCTCCCGTAAGCGATTTTCACGAACTCCCCCTACTCCTCTGAGCTAAGCTGTAGGCCGTTTTCCACCTATCTGGTTAAGGGTGGTCGATGTGTTGCGGCGAAAGACATCGAACAACAATTTTTTAGTTTATTAGTTATAGCATAGGGTAATAAATACAGTGTTTATTTGCCTATGGTTATAGTTAAATAGTTTATTATGTGTTTTACATACAGATTGACGAAATAAATAATTTAAAATAAGTGTATGTTGAGTTTTGTTGTTAAGAAACTAATATTACTCAATACCGACTTAAGGGAAGTGCGATCGTTAATAACTGGAGGCGTCTACAAGGAATAAGTACGCAGCTAATTTTTAGGAATACAGGGAGGAAGTTTTAATCCGAGCATGCTAAGCGGACGGAGCCTAACCGGCATGAATCGAACGCTCATCATGGTACGAATCAGTAAAGCCAGTAGTCGGAACGATAATTTTTTTAAGTATCGGGATAACGATACCGATACTTTATCAAAAAAAGTATCGCTCGATACTCGATACTTTTTTCAGAAAATATCGCCATACCGATAGTCGATATTTAAAATGTATCGCTATAACTTTGGAGATGTATTCCTGTTGAGAAATAAATTATTAAATTTTGCGCTTTGGGGTGAGTCACAGTCCAAAGTTAAAGACATTTTTGCAACCACCTGTTTAAAAAACAACTGTTAGCAATATTTCAAGAAGCTTGGCAATAAGATAAAGTAGTAGGTATTGTTATTGTTAATCCTCTCAATGTGAAAAAGATAACAGCTTAACATACAACATCAGGGTTTTATGTTTAACCCAATATTTACATTCCTACCTGGTATCTGAAAGGATTTACAAGTTCAGTAATTGGAGTTAACCATTAATTTTGATTTTATAGTGTTCCAGTAATATTGCATCGCTAAAATATCGCAAATCGGCGATACCCGATAATTAAAAAAAATACGGCAATACCGATACTCGATACTCTTTTTATTGTAATGCAATAATCGACACTCAAAACTATTCACTATCCTACCGACCACTGGGTAAAGCTAGCAACAAACTACCAAGCGTCTCGTACAATTTTACAATTTCGTATGAAAAACAAAGCTCTTAGCAGAATTTTATCAAAAAAATTAGATTTTACATGGTTTTTTTGTCTTTCGTAACGTAATTCTACAGGGAATTTTTCTTTTCACTATACGTTGTCTATGTATACTTGTAAGGACGCATTAATTACGCCTATTATGTAGGCAACCAAGTATACAGAAAACTGAAAAACAAGCATACAGAAACGTCACTATAGTTGTAAATTATTTTAGTATGAAGGTTATGTGCGATGCGGTGTTTACATAAATAGGTAAATCAAAATGAGTGGAGCAACAACGACGATTATTATTGTAAAACATTTAATATCAATGACAGAAAACGGAAATAAAATAAAAACAATAGTTACAACAAGTATTTGAAATGGCCACCTTGTACTTTCAAGCAATAACCTAAACGGTGTTGAAAACACGCACAGCATTCGCAAGAAAATGGTACGAATGCGACCTTTTAATTTATCAATACTTTGTATTGGAATATTTGTATAAATTTTTGATTTCTGGTATCCCCAAGCAAAGAAGTCATTGCGCGACAAATCTGCAGAACGCGGGGACCAAGGTACGGGACCGAATCTCCCTATTCAACGTCCTGGAAGTCTTTCAGAAGCTTTCTTATAGCATTCGTGGAATGCGGAGGGACTCCATCCATCTGAAACCACGGGTCATCGATGTTTAAGTTTTCTATTGCCGAAATGATGTCGTTCCTTAATAGCTCTTAAATTTGGCTGTACTGAAATTACCAACAATTAAATATAGACCGATAAGCTTATTTTCAACTATTCCTAGCCATATGTTAACTTTCCCAGTGTATTTGCCGTGAGTTAAGTTTTGTAAATGGCAATTAGTGCGGGACCAATATCTAAATAATAAGATTAGCAGGATAATGGATAGTGGATAGATGAGGAATTATAATACACACCGAAAATTTTGTGAATTGACTTCTCCATTTATTGTGAAAGTTGCTTCATCACTAAAAACTATCTTATTTAAAATGTATTCATGTTCATTTAGCACATTAAAGAAAGTTTCACAAAAGATTGTTCTTTTTTCTTTGTCCTCATCGAATAGTTGTTGATGATTAGAAAATTTGTACGATTTATATTTAAATTCTTTTAGTGCCATAAATACTGGGGTTTTAGGAACATTAAAATGTGAACCTATTTCTCGTAGTCATACTATGGGGTTTTCTTCAACGTAGCATAAAATATTTCACTTCATTTCTTTGCTTAAAACGTGATTACTTTTAGTTCTTATTTTAGGGGAATTTATTACGCATGCCTCTAATTTAGATTTTCCAACAATTGTTTGTATGGTTCGAATACAAGGAATAGGTCGTTCTGGATATTTTAATGAAAATAAGTCTCTCACAGTTCTTAAGCTGTTACCATTCTGATACCACATTATAATTCCCACTTTTTCGTGTTTACTGTACACAGTTGTATAAAAAACGCAATAAGACATATTCAAATAATAAATAAAGACTAATTTTATTTGTCAACATTGAATTAATTTGATTGTTTTGGCCACAGTATACTTTTGTTTTTCTTACAAAAAAAAAATTAGTTTTCTGTATAGTCGATTGCCTACATTTTTTTGCCTACGTAACAGGCGTAATTGTTGCGTTCTTTTTACAAGTATATATAGACAATTACATGTACAATCTACACTAAAAAAAAATTCCCAATGTATCGTAGCGCACAAGAGCCCGGAAAAATCATGTTCCATCCGGTATATTAGTTTATTAAATTCTGTTCCGTAACTATACATTTACATAAATAATATTCTACAGCACAAAAGATTTTGAAATTCCAGACACGCTTACTACTCTCATTTAAACATTACGTGTTATAGGAATGTTCAGGAAAATATATAAATAATAAGCAAGCTTGAAAGCTTTTAGGTTTTAGTTAAAATACAATTTCTTGCTTGTCACAATTATATTTAGGAATCCTGTCTAATGTATCAGCGCAGGCTTAAAAGAATGAAAACAGGAAAAATGTTCCGACGAATGTTTTTCTAGCAGCTTCATGCTGCTTTAATTTATCTCATTTTATTACACTAATTTGTTCTAAAACTTAATCCCAGTCTAGAAGACGCTTGACAGATCGTTTTACAGTTCGATACCCTAGGGCTAGGGGGAGAATTTCAGCTAAGTATATGGAAGCAAGAGGTCCCGGTCCTTTACATAATTCTTTTTAAAATTTTCTTAAATAATATATAAAATTTCACGCCAAGTATTCGCTAATTTACTGCAATACAAATAGAATGATTCATAAAAATATTAAAACATTTAAAACCTGTTTCTGCAGTCCATAATTAAGAAGAAAGTGTGTATAAATATCTGCCTTAAATTGCTTAATTATCAAGATACAGGGTGTACAAGTTATCTATGTATAACAGTTTATTAAAAGTATTGGAGGCCTAAGCTCGTTGTGCCTGATTCGAATCTATATTCCTTGAGCATTTTTAACGTGTTGTAACAATTGATAACTCGGTATAGGAAACTTGCTATATTCTTTATCAGATCTGAATAAACTATCGCCCATAAATAACAATCCATGGAATCCAGAGCAAGTAAATAGAACTTACAAGCAACTGATCTGTTTCAATAAATCCGGCGACCCTAATATTCATATTAGATGACTGCCTAATATATTTACTGAAATGTAATTATTCCGTACATTCAGTAGCGCTCCTAATACAATCGATAAATCGTTTTCCGAAAAGTTCTTACAAATCTTACCAGTCACCAAACGGTCTATCGGGTTATTTATTACGTTAGAGGATAATGTCGAAACTCAATTATCTTCCAAAAATGTTTTTAAAGAATTTAAATCTTCCATCCTTGGTAAATCACATTAGCCTGATGTTAACGGTAATAAGCAAAACCAAAAATTTTCAGCACGTTTCAGCAGGAATTACTGGCGAATATATTCAGAAAGAGGGCCTGCACCCTCTGTACTTGATTTGGGTGCAGCAGTTAATCGTGTAAAATCCTTGTAATACTTGCTCTAGGATTGTCGTCCGCAGAACGAAAAACATGTTCATTTTGTTTTGGTGTAGCATAATTGAAATGATTTCCTGTTAAATTCGTCATAGCTGCAAATAAAACAGAACAAAGATTAGATCTGGTTTAGATAGCTTCTAGTCTTGTTATTCCAAATGATGCCCACTTGCTCGGCTATAAAAGGGATAAATGTAAGATCGACTTACGACTAATCGCGCGGCTCATTTAGCGCGGCCGATTTTGCGCGGACGGTTTGGCGCAGACCTGTTTGGGCGCAGGAACGGTTGGGGGTAGAAACGTTTGGGCTCTGGGACATTTTGGAGCAGTCCCGGTTGGGCGCAATAACTTTTGGGCGTAAGTATATATAAAGTTTGAAATATCACAAATTAGTGAGAAAGTGTGATGCATTTATTTGAATTTTAAGTAATATACAGTGGAACTCCCATATAGTAAACCCGATTTAGTGATTTTGTTTATACAATGATTTTCTTGCCAGGATCTTGACCTTTAGGCTCAATTACATGTAAAAATACCTATATATTATGATGTAAACCCTCTATATTGTTATGATTTCTTTCAGACTTTTGGGATACTAGGTACTCAGCTATACAGGTAAAATTTTGAACGGATAATGAAATATTATCTCTTATTTGTCTTCTTCCAAGAATCTCTTATCTTCTTAGTCAAGCATAAATTTATATTTCTAAGCGGATTATAAAATGTTCATGCATTTCATAGAAGTTGTACTTTTGTGCAACTAATGGACAAGATTTTTATGATGCAATAAGATAATCTTTGGTTTTCACATGGCAAAACGAAAATGACAAGATAAAACTATTGGAAGATGTCGATATGGGTGTCAAACAAAAATATGTCGCCATAAAATTTGGTATTGCTGACAGCCATGTGTCGGTAATTGTAAAAAACAGAAAAAGATATTGAAACACAGCGAGAAACTTGATTCCGGCTGGTAACAAATTAGTTTGTATGTTATTCAGCTTTATAATTAAAATATCGCCTAAAATGTTATCCACTATCAAATATATGAGATTGATTTCGTATCTAAACATGAATTCTGTATAGTGAAGTTTCTATATATTGATTTTTGTTGGTTGCTTTCCAACATCACATATGGGAGTTTGACTGTATTTGTTTTAGTGTGCTTTTAAGTATTTGGAATATTTTAAATAATTATTAGAACATAACAGACAAATAGTTATTTGACTATAAATTTTTAACCTTAAAAATTGTGTTCTTTTAATTGTAGTATGGGGAAATTTTAGCCACTCTCGATGGAAAGGAAACTACCAAACAAATACACTAGACATAATATTAAATAAAAGACTATCTTCATAATATGTACAATGGTGCCAATACTTTCATTGATATACGGTATATTTAGATGTAGCAAATAGTTAATTTTTTCTTAAATAACATAAATACAACAATATTGTTTCATAAAATATATTTAAGAATGGTTACTTTATAACGTTTGGTGAAGATAGGAACAATTATTTTATCAATTGGATTTATTAATAAAATTGGATAATTCAGCTAGTTTTCGTGTTTAAATCGCAAAATCGAGTTGCCTCTTCCATACTGCATACATGTGGTCGATATATACTCAGTGACATGGAAATCGCAACACCGAGTAGGAGTAGGAATTTTTTGACCAAACTTGGCAGAAACGTTTAACTACTAAAACGTAGCAATTGATTAACATTTTAAAGAAAAAGAACAAAATATAAACATAATTTTTATTAATAATGAGTTGGTCCCCCCCTACTGATTACACACTCCCCCACTCTTCGTGGCATCGATTCTAGCAGATGGTTGATTCCCTCTTGAGGTATTGTATCCCAAGCAACCTGTAATTCGTGCTGTAGAACTTCAGCGTCTGCGGAGGATGCAGCAAGTTCCTCAGTCTTCTCCCCATAATATCCCAAACATGCCTTATGTTGCTGGAAAAGTGGGTCTTCCAACTGCTGAAGTAATGGAAGAATATGGGGTTCTACCACCTCATCCACAAATCGTTGGGCGTTCATATTGCCTCAGATGAATAACAAGCGGTACCTACTCCCATAAGTTATAGCACCCCATACCTTAATCCCCAGTTTGGTGCACATGCCTCGCAACAGAAAATTCAACATTGGGACGTTCCCCACGTGTTCGTCTGACCCTCATACGGCCATCTTGCGTCCCCAAACAGAATCGGGATTCATCACTGAACACCACCCTATGTCACTCTAGGTTCCTACACCATTCCAAACGTTGCTGTCGGTGTTGAGTCGTTAGTGGTAACACAAGATGTGGCCGATAGGATTGCAAGCCGAAAGCACTGATTCTGCGGTAAACCGTTGGAAGGGTTACAGGATGACCGTTAGCTAACCATTGATCGGCAATTGATTTGGTACTGGAGAATCGGTCTCTTGTTGCCATAAGTCGGAGATGGCGGTCCGGCACCTTATTTGTTCTTCTTCGCCCCCCGACTCCTCTTCTGCAACGTTCCTGACCCTCCCTAGTCCATGCCTGATAGCAGCGCATGATGGTAGATTAGTTCCCGTTAAGGCGATTTTCAATTTTTCTGAACGAAATATCACCTTCGCGTAAACCAACAATACGACCTCTGTCGAATTCTCTTAATTGGCGGTAATTTCCACATTGGCGCACTCTAGGCATGATCACACCCTCAAAACAAACGATCAAAAGCGAAAACAATAAAGAACTGAAGAAAATCGCGTAAAATGTACACCTCATAAAATTGTTAGAAAAAACTAAAAGAACTGTCAGCTAAGCCATTATCACTTGATTCATATGAATGAAATTTTAATCAATTGCTACCTTTCAGTAGTTAAACGTTTCTGCCAAGTTTGGTGAAAAAAACATTACAGTTCCATGCCTATTACTATTATTATGCGTTATAAACAATAACAAGCATTACTTACACTTTGAATTCCGTAAAATTCTCTATAATATTCAAAAATTTAAAAGTAATTGTGCGAATTATCCATATCTTGACAAAGCAGTAAGTTACGTTACTGTAAAATGTTCTCCCAGTTCTAGCCAGTTTTAGAAAATTCATGTGTTTGCATAGCACGTCCTTGTATAACTCCAATAAACGGTTATAGCTAAATCCAGCGATTTGTGTATCCAGAAGATGGTACCAATCCATTGTCCCAATATCTCTATTTCTCTTTTATTATAACCCATTGGTAGCAGCACCCAGAGACCGTATAGCCAATACGTATCCTGTAAGGTGGAAAGCTTCACTGGAATAAAAGAGATCTTCTGATGAAAAGGAAGATCTGATTCAGTAGAGCACTCAAAATGTCCTTGGAATTTAAAAATCAAATCTTGAAGCCCCCGAAGCTGAAGGTACCGCCCACTGAGATAGTTCATGGATGGGGTACCTATTATTTATAATTCTCAGATTGGTAAGGTGTTTGTACAAATAGCTCTGATATGTTACGTTTTAATATGCTGGCTTCCTAGGCTTAAAAGGAAATTTGTTTCGTTCAGTAAAAAGTTGCTGCTGTTATTTCCATTTCCAAACATGTGATTTCTCAGCTTCTGCTTTATAGTAGCCTATATTTAATTCAACGATAATACCTCAACGAGATGGTTCTGAGAAAGTGCGAATTATAAGCAGATCATTTAGGAACCATATCTCCCCCAAAATCTTCTTCCACTGCCCTTATTAGTGGTATAACTTTGTTCTGCACTGAATTGAATTAAGATTTGACTGGTTAATTATATTATCGTTTAATGATTTCTAAGCCTATCATATTATGAAGATACCTACTAAGTTCTTGGAGAAAGTAAAAAAAAAGAAAGAGCAAAGCTGTAGGCTTCGTACCGTCATCACCCCATTTATTGAATTCTTCTCTGAACTGAATTTCAGCCGATTGACACGATATTCTTAAACATTCTAGCATAAATATATATTGTATGTGATACGAAAAGTATGTCCACCAAAACATAAGTGAACGACCAAAACCTGCTGTTCCAATATTAAATTATTCTATACTATAATAATCGATTATAACAACGACGATAATAGTACCAACGTATAGGTTAATTCACGGAGCCCACCATTCCAAAAATAGGCACAAAATACATTTATCGTATTACTATTAACTTATTACATTGTCAGGATTATTAGTGTAAAAATTAAATAATCAACAAAAAGAATGTAAAAAAAAATATATTCTCCCCAGCCCGGAATTCAAATCCAGAATGTATGTTTACAGTTACATTATCCACTGTGCCACCAAAATTCCAATTGTTGCTCTGATATATAACATATAAAAAAGTGTACTAGTGGACCCTAATACAATTTACGTTCTTAGTTAGTTAAATAATCCTGGGAAAAATTACGATTTCCCATACATTGCATCTACAGATCAGTTGGCTGAGGAACCCTGTATATGATATTTAATATGTATACAATAAAATTAGATTTCCTGATTATATTCATCCTCCTGTAAAAGAAGTACTTATAATATACAAGCCAATTAAGTTTAAGTCAAGAAATTAATGGTTACCTGCTGATGAGTTACAAGCACCTCGAAGCAGGAGGTAATAAAATTTAATCAGAAGTCGCAGAATCAATTATTTGTAAGTGAAAATCAATGAATAAACCTCCAAACGACTTCAGATATATATAAACCGTTTTGCTTTTGACAAACAATCTACGGACAAAGCTAACAAACCACAACATTTCAGAAACAAAATATTATCTACAGTGGTGTGAAAAAGTCCTACATCACTTGAGGAATTGGGGAAAATTGTATTAGAATGACGTTTTTCAACCAATCAATGTACATACGCACATAGATATTCAATCATAATAATATATGAAAGCCAAACAGTCAAAGTTCTGCTTGGTAGGGGCAAAGAACTTGAACTAAAACATTCACTCAAAATTACGTACAAGTTATTGTTGTAATTTATGTGAAAACCTGCGGAATGTCACAACATACTCATTCACAGAAACTGCCTATAAACAAATCACGCATAATAGAGACCTTGCCGTTAGTGCTGTAAGGTTCGCTGTCGATTCGACTCCGGGGGGGGGGGGTACTAAAATTAATACCCTCCTCCCTTATGGAATGTTTGCCCCGGGAAAGGGCCGAAAAATCGTAAGAATATTCGAAACTTTCCAAAAACCGGGTTGTCGCGAAAATTTGTAAGGATTTAGGGGGGCTGTGGCGGGAAGCCCATTCGATTTGTAATATTATAATAATTTAAAACTTTATCGGCCGCTTGTTCTTGGTGACAAATTACATCTATTTAAACTGAAATCAATTTATTTACAAACTCCTTCGACTGGCACGCACCCACATACCACAACAGAGGTTGGATGTTTCATTGTTGGAAGTAAGGAATTTTTGTAAAAATTCTTTCCTAAAAAATCTTCTGATAGTCAGCATGATTATTGATAGTAAAGATACATTGATCATTGATTAGCAACTTCGTCTATGTTTCTCGGAAAGCAGTGGGTTCTTGTGTGCTCTACATCCTTGGAGTTTAAAATTAAGAGGTCTTCTTCTCACAGTAGTTATACAGAAACTCGCACCAGTAGGTTTTTGCAGATCTGTATAATTGAGGCTCCTGGCAGCCAAACTAGTTATTCTTATCATCACATCTAGCAGATCACTCCGGGGTTTATTTTTAATCTTTCCAATTTTGTCGTACTTCCTAATTACTCGACGGTTGATCCAATTTCCCTCCACGTTTTTAGCTATTTCGCGAGTGGAAACTCCTTCATTCTGATGTCAAATGACTGCATATCGCTTTCGTCGGATAATTTGAACTGTTTCTTCTGCGAGGACACGGTGCAACTATGTTGAAATGCAAATCTCAAATAAATGTCCCAATTGCAGTGCATGGTATATACGAGAGGGTATTGATATCTAGTTAGCCTGGAAAGTTTCTAGTAAAGAAAATTGAATATGGTTGCTATGGTTACACCTATGATGTTTTATAAATAAGTTGTCAAAATTTAACATCCATTAGTTGAACGGTGATCAAACTGTGAATATTTGAAAACAGCATGTGTCCTTCATACGCCACTATTAAAAACTGGGTTGCGGAATATAAAAGAGGAAGATCAGATGTGAAAGATGAGCACCGCCCTGGAAGACCAATTTCTGTGACCACTTCGGAAAACATTGATTCTGTCCATGATATGATTTTAGAAAATCGATTATTGGAATTAAGAATATTGCAGAAGCATTACACATTTCCTATGAACGTGTGTGTCATATCACTCATCACGACTTGGTTATGAGAAAGCCTTCGGCCAAATGGATTCCAAGATGGTTGAACGTTGATCAGAAGCGCGTTCGATTGACAACGTCAAAGGAAATCTGCCACCGTTTTGCAGAAGATTCCTCAAACTTTTTGGATCGGCATGTTACTATGGACGAAACGTGGTTCCATCACTATGACCCAGAGACTAAAGAGCAATCCAAACAGCGGGAGCATGTTGGTTCGCCACGACAAAAAAATTCCGTGTTCAAAAATCGGCTGGCAAGATTCTTGCTTCAGTTTTCTGGGACAAAGATGGGATAATTCTGATAGATTATTTGGAACGGGGTAGAACTATCACGAGAACATATTATACTGAGTTTCTAACTAAACTACGTAAGCAAATTGTGGAAAAACGCCGCGGAAAGCTTGCCGGATGTGTGCTCTTTTTGCAAGACAACACTCCTGCTCACAAGTCGTTGATTTCACTGCAAAAATGGATGAAATTAGTTTTGAATTGGTTGACCACCTTCTCTGGATTTAGCACCGTCAGACTATTATTTGTACTCAAAAAACATTTGAAAGGTAAACTATTTTCGACAAATGACGAAGCAATATGTGCCGTTGAGAAGTGGTTTGCAGACCAAGACAAAGATTTTTTTCTAAATGGCTTAGAATTACTTTATGAACGTTCTGCTAAATGTATAAGTCTTAAAGGAGATTATGTTGAATACATAACATTTTGTTTTGAAATATTATGGCGTGTTATATGGTAGGCTAAGTACTTATCAATACCCCCTCGTATAGTTAGAATACAGAAGATGTTTTTGCTACATATTAGTTTTAAATGGGCATTATGAAATTTCTAATCACCTGTTTATTGTTTCAGATTAATAGGTAACTGATTAAGTGATTTGGCAACAATATCTGTTTAAATTTTTTTAAGAAATTCCAAAATCACCATAAGCACATAAACTTATGACAAAGTAACAACAGAACATTTTATCTATTTTTTAGAAATTAAGTATGTGAAAAGTTCCTTAAACTCCAGGAAACAATTACACGGTTTGGTGATGCAGAACTTTTTCACCCCACTGTATATCAAAAATAGTTCATAACAAGTCTTCGCTGTAATGTAATATATTCATATGAGTTGCATAACTTAAAATTTTTTTTTAATTTACTATTCGATATGGAAAGCAACTACAATAAAAGACCGATAGTTCAGGTGCTACCACAAAGAACTGAAAACAGTTGGGCAAGAAACGACAAGTAGAAGGCAGATGTCTTCGCAAACCTCCTCAAAAAGATATTTCAACCGAATAAACAACCAGTACAAAATGAAGCACTGTATGAGGAAGATGAAAGAGAGGCGAAAGAAATAAAACTGGTCACTCCACGAGTGACAAAAGAAATTAAAGAAAACGCAAATCCGAAAAAAGACCGAGATTTGATTTAGTAACGGGGAAAGTATTGAAACACCTACCTAGAAAAGGAATAAAACTAATTAACATAATAAATGCAGCATTTCGACTAAAATATGTACCGAATGTATGGAAGGTAGCCGAAGTCATAATGATACAAAATCCAGGAAAACCTCCGAATGAAACAGCATCATATCGGTCCATTTCGCTCTTGCCGATAATTTCAAAGCTATTTGAAAAACTGTTACTCGAAAGGCTCAAACCAATAATAAAAAGAAAAGAATTAATACCAACACACCAGTTTGGATTTCGAAACCAACATTCATATGTAGAGCAGGCCACAGGTAATAAATGCTATAGAGAAAAGTCTTGAGAAGAAAAAAGTCTGCTCGACAATCTTCGTAGATGTTGCCCAGGCTTTTAATAAAGTATGGCATCAAATACTAAATCATAATACGACAAAAAAAATTGTTAAACAACATGCTGAACGTCTGAAGTCTTACATTACAAACCGATTATTTAGGATCAAGCAAGAAGAGGAATACTCCGACTTATACGAAATTAAGGTAGAGGTACCACAAGGCAGTGTACTGGGGCCAATACTATACCTATTGTACACCAACGATATCCCAATGAAATAACAATAGCCAATACTAACGGTAGGCGTAAGAACTGAATAGATGGCAGAAACATTACAACAAGCTACAAACCATGTGGACAGATGAACAAAACGATGGAGAATAACGCTAAACGAAAGCAAGTCAGTACACATCAACTTCATGAACAAGAAGGATGATTACGTGCCAGTGACGCTCAACAACAGCATCATACCGCATGTTAATGTATCTTGGAATGAACTTGGATGCCAAACTATGATGGAAAAAGCATATAAAGAAGAAAAGAGAAGAACTAAATATAACATATAGGAAAATGGATTCGTTATTGGGAAGAAGCTCACAACTTTCAATACATAACAAGTTACTTCTGTATAATCAAGTTTTAAAACCAGTATGAAAAATGCAGTTGTCAACTTTGGGGCTGCGCCAACAAAACTAACAAATTCAAAATTTCCAGAAGAATATCGGAGATGCACCTTGGTACTCTCGAGACAGTGATATCCACATGGATTTAGGGATAAAACTGTGACAGAGGAAATAAAAGACCTTTCCCAGAAGCATGAGACCAGACTTCATCAACACGTAAACGTCGAGATAATCCAACTGTTCAACGATACAGATCTAGTGAGAAGGCTCCAGAGGACTAAACCATTTGAGCTAGTGTAAAGAGACGTGAAAGTGTCAGTGAAAAAAGCAGAGCAAACGTGATGTGGTTACAAATGAAACAAGTGTTGCAAGTCAGAACTGAGAGGACACCTCAGTGGGTTCTTCTTAGCATAACCAATAAGTTAGATCAAAATTGCTGGTTAGTCGTTTAGGCTAGTTGTTCTAATATATTTCTTACTCCAATTCTTTTATCCGAATATGCAAAAACATAATAAATAAATTCTGATTTCAAGATACCTTCTTTCAATTCATATAAAATGCATATTTGATATATTTCTATATGTATATTTAGCATGTAAATTTCTGTTGCGTTGGTGCAATGCGCTGTTCTAATATTAACATTTTTGCTACATTCCTTAAAATTGAAATAATGTACTCTACAAAAGTTAAGTGGCTATAAAATTCCACAAATGATCAATTCGGGGTTTTTTCGAAATTTGTTGGGTAACAATGAAGTCAACGATTTGATTAATATACAATCGTGTTTACAATTTTTCCTTGCAAAATATGTAATTATCTTTTTTTTCGTTTTTATAAATCTTAAGTATAATTATTGAGGCTATCTCAAAAGTTGCAGAATGTGCCAAAGTTTCTTAAAGTACATAAAATGTATACTACCAAAAATTGCAGTTATAGGGCTTCAAAGAGAATTGCGAACTAGTTAGTTCGAACTGTTCAGTTGATTTGATATAATAGATACACTTGACCTAAAACGTTATAATTTATTAGGTTATGGTTAACTTTCTGAGTCTGAAATTTTGTTAAGAATTTATACTTTCAATTAAACATAGTCTTCTGTAAAACAAAAGACCTATTTAAGTAATACTATGTCGCAACTTTGCCGATATTCAAAATGGAATTTTGATTTTGATTAGAAAAATACTTGAAAATATAAATAACGTATCTTGCTTTTAAATATTGATATACATTTGCAGATCTTCCGGAGTAAATATTTGCAGCACACAATATAAATTATATTTTATTGTCAGTAAAGAAAATTTCTGAAATCAAATAATACCTGCAAAGTGCAATAACATTTCCGGATAATGTTGATATCACGCTCTTCCAATTTTCAATGCAATTGGTCCACTTGGATACAAATCAAATTTCAGGAATAATTCCACAATAAGTAGTTTTTAAACCCACTTTCATTCCCTAGCGAATTACGACAATGGCTCCCCAGTGGATAATCGCAATAATCCGATCAGATATATCCGCGATTTTATTGTATCCCGATGTCCATTCGAAATACATTGCTCTGCGGAGTATGTGATAGGAAGTTTCATACTATAGGAAATAATTCATGCCTGCCTAAGCCGAAATTTATTATTGCAGCAGAATTCCGACAATGACATTATGGAGGCGTAGTATAGTCATACAACACAATTGAATGAAATACGACAGGTAATTACACGTTCCGCAAAGTATTGCACCTTCGTGTGATTATACCACACTCACACATACACGCTGTACAATAAAATGCCCCTTATAGCAATTATATGGCGGTGTTTGTCGCAATCGGAAAAATGGATGCGGACACAGCGTAATCAGCTAATTCATGTCACACAAAGAGGTAGAAAACAATAAAAGGAATTCCCATCAAAAGAGACTTGCCAGGGTTGGCTAACTAAAGATTATTTTTTACTTGCTTTTACTTTTACTTTTTTACGTTGTTGCGTGTTTTTCATCAACAACTTTGAGTTTCTCCAACTGAAGTTGATAAAATAGTAAAATGAAGCAATTTTCAGTCGTAACATAACGTGATTGGACGCAGGCTCGTATGAAGGCAGGTACAGTTGGTCTCAGGGACGTCTGAACTGATCTCAAAAACTTTTAAATTTAGAGGCGTTTGAACATAGAAAGCTTTGAAAATAGAAAAGTATGAAAACAATATAATTTATTCGTAGGAACGTTTGAAAGCAGCGACTTCTGAACGCGAGGGCATTTGAACTCACAGGGACCTTTACGAACGTTTGAAAGTAGAGAAGTTTGAATACATGGTCGTTTAAATGCAGGGATGTTTGGACACAGAATCCTTTAAACGTAAGGATGTTTGGACGCTTGGACACAGTAGCATTTGGTCTCAGGGACATTTGCACTCAGGGATCTTTCTGTATAGGAATATCCACACTTTGAACATAGATTCATGGACGTTAATACGTAGCATTCTTTTGAAACAGGTTCATTTGGAGACAGTGATGTTCGACCTCTGAGAGACATGTACTCAAGAATTTTGGAACACAGGACCATTTGAAGGTAGGAAAGTTTCGATACAGGGGCATTTAAACGCAGCGATCTTTGAATACAAGAAATTTAAAAGTGAAGAAGCTGAAGACTTTTAGACGCAGGATCATTTGGGCATAAGGACGTTTGTATACAGGCGTGTTTAGAAGCAGTGACGTTCGGTCTTTGGAACGTTTAAAC
Organism: Limonius californicus; assembly: GCA_014611495.1. Taxonomy (NCBI): domain Eukaryota; kingdom Metazoa; phylum Arthropoda; class Insecta; order Coleoptera; family Elateridae; genus Limonius; species Limonius californicus. The sequence goes on along the minus strand of JABXWE010002742.1, from coordinate 34,950 downwards.
CCACAGACTTTTGAACACAGGAACCTTTAAAGCTATGGAAGTTGGGACGGAGAGTTTTCTGATCGCATGGACGTTTGAAAGCAAGGTCATTTAAACGCACGGACATTTAAACGCATAATCTTTTAAACGTAAAAAGAATTGGACACACGCTCGTTTAAACGCAGTTACATTTGGTCTCATGGACGTTCAGGCTTTAGCACTTGAGCACTTTTGAATAGTCAGTAGAGAAACGTTTTGAAGGTAAGGAAGTTTGAATGCAGAATCATTCAAACGCAGAGACATTTGAACACAAGCACATTTAAAAGTATGAAAGCTAGGACGCAGGGTGCTTGTGAACACAGGGATGTTTGACTCTGGCACTTTTGAACACTGAGACGTTTGAAAATAGGGAACCTTGGATGCAAAGACGTTCCCATACAAGGGCATGTATATGTTTTAACGTTTAGATGCAGAAACGTAAGCACTTTAAGGCATTTTCGTTTATAACCTAAAAATAGGGCTTATAAAAAAATGTGAAGGGCGCCTACGTAATATCTTTTTAATTACCAAAAGAATCGTGCCCACAATAATAACGAGTATGTTTTACATTCAGAAATCGCCCAGATATTTGTTAAAACCACATGATAGTGAGAAGGTGTATTTTGGAACACTTAATTTATTAAAAAAGTATATCTATATATAAATACTTAAAATAGCCAGAGAAATGAAACATTTCAGGAAGATATCTGGTAAGAAATAAAAGGACAAAATACGGAATGAAGAAATAAGAGAGATGTTGGATCAGGAGTCACTAGAGAAGAGAAATAGAAAAGAGACAACTAAACTAGTACGTACACATATTAAGAATGGATCCAGAGAGAACACGCACTAAAGAAAAGAATAAGGGGAATACCCAGGAAATCCTGAATGGCACAGATAGTAAAGATAGGAAGACTAAGGGGAGAGAAGACACCAAAGAAATGGAAATACTAGCAAGGAACAGGATAGAATGAAAGAAATGGGTTAAACAGAACGCTTAGTCTTAAATCCGACGATGAAAAGCAAAAAAATGGGAGAAGAAGAAATAGAGGAAACATATAACATAAGTGCGTTTGTTGAGCACAGATATGGTAGCTAAATATGAAAGAAATTTAGTTTAGTTAACCACAATTGCAAATATCTCGAAAACAGCTCATTTCTGGACCAATGTTTATTAACACTTTTCAAATTATATTGAGTCATACCATAGGCAAATAAACACAGTGTTTATTTGCCTATGGTATGACTCAATATAAGTTGAAAAGTGTTAATAAACATTGGTCCAGAAATGAGCTGTTTTCGAGATCAAACTGTATTTATTTAAAATATTTTAATTTTTTTAACATGGTATATGTATACCGCATAACCTACAAATTATTATTTAATAAGGTCCAAACGCACCCACAGTTTTAATATCTGAATGTTCAAACGTTTCTGTATTCAAACGGCCACCGCTGAACAGCTTCCTTCTCTAGAATGTGAAGTAGCGCCCCTACACTTGTAAACACCGTGAAAATTTCGTGATCCTGTAAATGTGATGTGTCGACCAAATACTGTATCAGCCCTGGAATTTCGTCCCTACGCATACAAAATTATAGATTCTAACATAATATAGTGCCTGAAATAATATTCTGTCCCGTTTCGATTCGTACGAATGTGGAAATGTAGTACCTCTGATAATAAGCCTAGATTCCAATATCGCCGCCCCTGTAAATGTGCCGCACTTAAAATACTACGGAACCTGGTAATGTGTAACCCCTAACAATAATCACTTGTAAAAACATGCCGTGCTTGAAATAGTTTCATCCTAAGAAACTGTACCACCCCTGAAATTGTGCAGTGCCTGGTCATCAGTCCACCAAATCACCTTTAACCCTGACCAGGCCCCAGAATTTAAAAGCCCCTATAGTTACGCTGCCTGGAATGAGTAGCTCCCGGAAAATTGTATCTTCGTAAAATGCCGATCCTGATATAGTGTATCCTCTCAAAATGTAATGTGCCGTTTCTCAAATTGAATTGAAACAACGTCGTCCACCCCTGAAATTGTACAACCTTGAAATTATTCATTGAAAACCACCCGATCCTGTTGTAGTATCATGTGGCACCTGAAAACGTGCTACCTAATAAAATAACACAACCCTAAGGTAGTGTCGCGCGAAACAAGTGTTTTCTTTGCTGATTCATAAAGCCGGCCCTGTTACTTACCGTTATTTGAAGCACCGACGTTTGGGTTGAGCAGTTTGTTTTTGTTTCTGAAAAAGACAACAATCCCATTAATGCCATATCCTGAACAAAAAAACTCGATACAAAAATACCACTTCGCACAGAAGAAATAGAACAAGCAGAAGGGAAAACTGATTACAAAGAAAAGCACTGGAGCGAAAATGTTGGAAAATTCGCATGATGAAGCCGCCACTGCGGACAATGAGTCGATAACAATAAGTTAAGGGTAATTAATGCCTCTTGACGGGTTCTCTTCTATAAATGCCTATTAAACTTTAATGTCAGGATATGAACCTTCCGCATACAAAGAGATTTTGACTCGCAGGGGACGGAACTTATAACTCGTTTGCTTTTGCAAATAAGCGTAACGCAACCCAACATACGTTAAGCCATACTAAATCCTACTGTAATCTTAGTAAATAAAACATTGGGCATTTATCAGTGTTAGTTCATTTTGCAAAAGCTTGATATCTGAATTTTTAATATTCAATGCATAATTAACTAGGTAACTCATTTTATGTGGCAAAAATAAATAGAAATAAGCACAGAGAATTGCATGAAAAATTGAGAAAGTATTATTTTTAATTAATTATTTTATTATTATTTTTTTAATTACTATAAATTCGTGTACTATGTAAGTGCAGTATCATCGACAAAATTTGGTTACCCTTAGAAAACAAAACCAGTATCTTCGCTTAATTCAAATTATTTTAAATTTATTATAACTACTTACTTGACAACTATCAGAATATTACTGGAAAATTTCATATAATTATAATAAAAGTTATAATATTCTGAACTAAGTGACGACATTTTATTTTCCATACCAACTGTTATAGAAAATGTTGTCAATTTAATTTAAAATCCCAAAATCTTTCTTAACTGACTTTTTTAGCTAAAACGGAACAACGTTTGATTTTTCACCATCAATTTCAGGTTTGTTTCCTGTTGTTGATGCCATATTAGATTTTTATATAGCTAATATGTTTTTTATTGTTGATTTCAACAATTAATACTTCATACTTTTTGTGTCGCCGAAATTGATTTTACTTACAAAAAAGTCAATGTGACACAGTCCCTGTTTTATTTTTCAGTCGTCCGTTTAGGGAAGTGCTTATACTACAAGTGCTAGCAAAGTGTCCATTTACAATTCTCTGCTAAGAATATGAAAACCACTTTTTCTTGCTGTAATGGACGACTCAAAGCTTCAGAACTTCTCAAATGAAAAAGGACACCCACAAAGACGGATAATGTTTCGATTAAACCTAAAAGGGGGAAATTCTGTATTATACATAGTTTAAATGATATATACTTCTTGTATATATGTATATATACATAGATAGTTATTAATAATCTATAACTAACACTACATTCTTTATTTACTTAGAAAATTATTATGGTTTTGCTATGAAACCAAAATTCTAATGTTGTGGTAGGCAAACGCCCTAGAGAAGACTTGGAGCTTCATATATAAAGATTTTCAATATAACCATACGTTTAGCGACCATTTAGCTTTGGCAAGCAATTCAAACGTCAACTTTTAGCACGTGCGAAAGACTTGATGTAACTTATAGAATTATCGTAACCACTGAAGATTTTAAGGTAATCACCCATAAATAAATATTATACGTACTAAAGTGAAAATAATTGTAGTAGCTGAACTATGCTTTGATAGGTATAAAATCATTATAGTAAATGTTTTTTGAACGATGTGGCTTTTCCACGGTGAAACCTTAACGAAAATGTTGCCGATACAGTGTATTATAATCGTTATCAATGATTTATTCAACAAAGACAGTCTAAGCGGAAATAATTAGGCATTATCTGTTTTCTGAAAATTCCTATCTTCTTCTTCTGAAGGCGCGGATGAGCCGCGGCACTCAGGACCCGAAGCCCATTTTGCATGCCGTCTCTTGATTATTGGAGACCGACGAAGAGTCCGGTGTATAACGCAAATTCCAGCAACTTTCCAGTCGGTATCTCTTTCACCTCTTGAGGATCTATTAGGGCTGGGCCAAGGTATTTACGTCGCAACGCCAGCAGTCTCATACATTGACATAAAACGTGCGTTGGAGTTTCCTTATCGTTTCCGCATTTTCTACACCTGGAATCGTCGCTGATTCCTAAGTATGCAAGGGTTTCTGAAAGTGACCGAGTCCTATCAATAGGTCTGTCACTATTCGAACATATCTTCTGTTTAATTATAGAAACACACTAGCCGTTTTGGGAGACGGCCCTTTTATAAGCAGCTTTGGTTAACGTAGTCTTGCCTGTAGATTTCAGAAGACTGAGCACTATAATGCCACCCACTTCCCAATTTCGTGCTTTATGATTGAATAAGGATGACCCAGGAGTGGTTCAAGCCCAATCATTGACTCTGCTAAGTCTGATTTTGCGAGAGTGTCCGCCACTTGATTCCCTTCAATGCTGCCCAAAACAAGAACGGATCTTTGTCAGCGTCTAGCAACGTTCTAGTACCAGCGCAGAGATGGTCCTGTTGATGTTGACAGCCGCATGACTGTCGATGCATATATAGTTGTGCTTATTGGAGGATCCTTTCTTCAGATTATCCTTTGCGCAGATCAGAATTTCGAACACTTCCGCCTGGAAGACTGTGGTGTACTGTCCAAGGGAAAAATATAGTTCCACTTTAGGCTTAACACCATACACACCTTCCCCAGTGCCCTCCTTAGTCGATGAGGCGTCCATCTAGCAGACTGGGCCATTAAGCTTAAGGAATTCCTGGGGTTGCTTCCATTCATCCTTTAGGGATGACTACAGAGTAGCGTTTCTGGAAGGAGACTACAGCAATAATACGATCGCACCTGGCTACTAGTACCTAACTATCTCTCCTTAGACTAGTCCTGCAGGCAGCCTTCCGAGCTTCTGCCTCTACGATAATATTCAGAGGCGGTAGTCCCAGAAGTGTCTGCAGATTCCCCGTGGTTGCTATGCGCATGGTGCTTGTTATACCCAAGCAGGCCATCTTCTAGGTTTGATTTAAGCTGTTCCTATCTATACTTCATTTAAAGATGAACACCTCTAAACTATTTTCAATAGTATCTAAATCTTTCTTCATTTAATACATTTGAAGAATTATATACCAATTTTCCATCCATTTTCCTTCCGTTCCTCTATCTACATATTTTTTCTTCCTCCTTTCCAGTTTTCGTTTCCAAAGCTCTGAAGACTATAATCTAATAAATTGGAGTGTAACTAAAATATTCCTACAACTATTTTTCAGTACAAGGTGTTAACTCTTTTATTCTAATAATATTGTACTGGATGTGTACCGACATTCTTGTAATTAGACCCTCTAAAGTCCATGATTAGGGCCGATTAATATCATTTGATCATTATCAATATGTCTAAATATTTATTACAAAAAGTATAAAGACCAAGATTCGACGATAATATTGATCTTCGGATGGTATGCCTATAGCACCCACACAATGTAGTTTTGTATTTTACTATGCATGGTCCACTTGGTACTTACATTCTTACATTTTAGAATACCTAAGCCAAAACCCAATTCAAATATTTATTAACGTATGAAGTTTGACAATTTAAATCATTTTCGGACTGGCATGACAAAAATAAATACAATACACAGAGTGGGTGATTGATATCAACACCACAGTGTTTTTTGAGAAATAACTTCGAAATTAGTGCAGAATGAGCAGGTACATTGTCATATACCAACAACCAACTACCAACCATTTTCTGTTCATCGAAAAAGATAATTTTGTTTCTGGATTAAGTAAACAAACTTTTTGCATCTTGCTGCTGATGTTCCAATCTATTGCATACTCTAGAGTTTCGCCCCAGAGTCTACCTTTTTCTGTAAAATTTGTCGAATCGCCTCCTCATTGATATTCAACTTCCAGAATTTGGAGGATCATTTACTAATCTTAAGCCACAACTGCATGCACGTCAGATCGACTGACGTCCAGTTCTAGCGTCATCATGAACATCCTGACGTTCATCTTTGAAACGTTTAAACCATTCAAACACACTAATACTTCTTAAAGTGTTACTACCATAAACAGTTTTTAACATGCGTAGGTTTCTGTTGGAGTTTTTTCTAATTTGTAATATACCTAATTAAATCTCACTGCTCCATGGCAACTAATAGAATCACAATGTACGAGCTAGCATCCGGCACAGAAACTTCGATCTTCGCTCGACCACCTTTTATTGATAAAATTGTCAAGTAGTATATTATGCTAGTTTACTTTTGGTTTAATTTCAAGTGACTCCACAACATACAACATCAATCCGGAAATTAAATTGCGGAGCTTCGTATAGAAAGGCCGAGAAGCCTGAGATAGTATAAATAAATTTTAACTGTGTTTTTTCTTACAGAAATATAGGAAGATGAAAAGTTCTTCGGGGAATTCGTCAACCTCATTTATTCTCATGTATTTTTACCTCATTAAATATTTACTACATATTCGACCACCATTCTGGTTCTAGTAATTTTGACTACAAAGCCCTTCTTTGTTCTTGTAATAACACACACGCGTTTCTGGAAAAGGGATACGTTTTATTCTAATATGCCATATGCATACATAATCATTAGAATTAAGGGTAAATGAGGTAAATAAAAGTTCTCGTAAACGACGAGTTAGGAACAAAGAGGGCCGTACTTTGAGCCCATCCAAAAACAAAATTTAATTGCCTCCAAACGCGTAATTGCATAGACTCGTCCTTTTCATTAACCATAACCAAATGCGCGGAGAATGGAGGATAGAACTATGAAAATCGATTACGCCTTTGCATCACAATGATGAAAACAGCGCCAAACAAAACAACTTGATTAATTGCTCCTGCAACGGTAAGCATACAGAGTTATTTCGAGTTTAACTTTGTGAACAGTTAACAACAGATCGTAAAAAATGAAATAAATCAGCGGCGTAAATTGAAGCAATTAAAGCTATCAGACATGAGTCAGCATATTGTTTTGCGGTAGTCCAGAATTTGTTCATTAAAATAGAGTAGATTAGTAAGCAAACTGTTGCAGCTTCTAATGAATAGGTAAACTTAAACAAACTAATTATTACTGGCGTATTACTCGACGGGATAATATTCATTTGTAAAATGATTCTGATTGCAAATTTGAAGCTAAAGTTTTATTTCGAGAACCATCACATTCAAAGTTTTGTATGCATAAATGTTCAGGAATGCATGCCTTCATTTATAGAGTAAATTCGATAATAGATGTGATAATAATATCCTGCTTTTCTAGTGTTACAATGCTTTGAGCGAGCAGCACGCACTACTCTTACTACGTCCAGACAACATTACAAGAAGGTAGTGTGGTCACCGCTACTCTTCAGCTTACTGTTACTTTCTTAGGGTGTTAACTCCATGCCCTTAGTACATGCCAGGTATCGAATCTGATTGTGAGATACTTTGCATCGTGGGTAATATTTAGCAGTACCCAAAAACATTTACATGTTCTCTGACCGATTTCATAAATGAATCATATTCCAGCTCGAAAGGTCTTCAAAAAATGTTCATTCTAAAATGTATATGTAATATCTACTTTTAAACAGTAAGTTAATTCACATAGAGAAACATCAGCTTTTCTCCTATATGTTATTCATATCAATTATTGTGCTTCATATGGTAAAATCAGTTGGCTTTTTTAATCTTCGTAGTTCAGGTGGTTCAATGGCTAGTTAGTTAATTAATTCATATTCTAACCTGAAAAATTCTTTGCTGTCTTGTTAAATTGTATATTTCATGTATACTAAACGGTACTTATAAGTATGCATGCAGTGTCGAGATTTGCAGTGTTCTTATATATGATGTCTTGGTTAGGCACAGTAAGTCTAAATTGGTTGTAGTATTGTTTTGTAAATGTAGTTTATTTTCCGCCGAAAATTAAGATCTACTCGAAAACCAGAAGATCTGCTTTAATATTAATTTGCGTTGGGTTTTTTAATGCTCGTCTTCTCGATTGGTCATTGATGTAGAATTAGCCCGTGGTATGTTAATTATATGTAATAAGTAAAAGCTTGGGATTAATGTTAACATTAACCATGACAGTGGTCGTAGTTATTGTTTGAATAGTTTTTTCTTCATTCATTTTTATACTTCACTCCATTAGTAAGGTGGTAAGTGTAATTGATGTTGCCTATTATCTTGTGAGAGATTAAGGTTTTACTAATCTAAAGCAAGGCCATGTAATCAGCAAATATAGAGATGGACTATTAAACCACAAAGAAGAATTGATGAAGTTTGTTAAAACAAAGACATCAGGTATACTAATTTTCAAATCCCATTTTATATGTAGAATTATAGTTATCATACTCTACTAACACAGTCTACCGATACTAGCCACCACACTAGCTATTAGCTATTATTTGAGGACTATACATTAGCACACACAATGCAGTACAATAATCCAAGTAAATCACAAACCATAGCTATTTATAACACCAGCAATTTATCCTCTAACACTATGTAACACTCTGCAAACAGAAAGGTTAAGAACTTCCTCACAACCTTTATTGACTGGTGACGATTAACATACCAAATATATGTACTAATAAAAGTTCCAAACCTATCACTACCTAAAACGGAAACCTACTACAAACACAACTTTAAACACTTGTCTAACCAAAAAATTAAACCGTTACTGTAATTAGAAACCAGATCTACTTGAACTTCTGGTTACCCAGGATATACCATATACCTGCAACAAAATTGACTCTAAATTATACCTCTCATCATTCCGTATACCAATAACAGCAATAGTCAGTACAAGAATAATATCTAAAGACACTAAAATTACACTTTGCTGTGGGAAAACCAATTAACGGTGCTTAACAGATTCTGAGAGAAAAACGCATCCCTAAATATCCATTTAATACAATTTTGAAAACCCGTTGCGGTAGTACTTCATGATACATCCTTACTGTTTATGCCAGTTAGAACAAAAAATCGATACATAATAAATTACAGTAAAATGGTTATAGGAAAGCGCAGAGTAAAAATAAAGAGGCAAAATTCAGTACACCAAGGAAACAAAACTGCTTACAACAGGCGTAACTAACTAGCAACTCCACAGAACATTTCAGGTATAACGTAATACAAAGAACACTTCTCTTCTTCTTCAAGCCTGTTCTGTCCATTGCTGGACGTAGGTCTCCCCTTTTCTTCTCCATTCATTTGGGTCTTGTGCCTGTCTGTGCCATTGTTTTCCAGCCGCTTTCCTAATATCATCCACCCATCGCAGTGGTGGTCTCCCGACCCCTCTTCTTCCTCCATTCTATCACTCGTTTGGTCCATCTTTCGTCTCCTGTTCTCATAATGTGTCCCGCCCACGACTATTTTTGTTTTGTGATAAATTCGGTTAGGTCTTTAACTCCTGTTTGTTTTGTTATTCATTTTATAGTTTTTCTGTCACTCAACTTATTCCCAACATTTTTCTCTCTATGGCAATTTGTATTTTTCTTAGGCGATGAATGATTCTTTTAGTGAGCGTTACTGTTTCCATACCCTCGCTAAGTACGGGAATAACACACATGTCGAAAACTTTGGCCTTTTGTTTTCTATTAAATTTTTTTGAACATAGGGTATGTGATAGTCTGCCAAATGCTACCCAGCCTAATCTGGGTCGTCTTTCTACCTCAGTTTATTGGTTTTCATATTTTAACATTATATTGTGTCCTAGGTATATGTATGACGGGGCTGTTTCTATGCTTCAGTTATCTATGTCTATTGCATTTATATCTTCTGTGGTTAGGATTTTTGTTTTATTGTAATTGATATTTAGACCTACTTTGTTTGATTTTATGTTAAGTTGTAATATCATACTTTCCAATTCAACTGTGTCTTTGGCCATTATCATGATGTCGTCGACGTATCTGAGGTGGTATATATCTTCCGTCTATATTCATTTCTTTTACTTGCCAATCTATGTTTTTGAAGATGTCCTCCAAGAGCAGATTAAAAAGTTTCGGCGAAATTCAATCTCCTTGTCTAACTCCTCTTTCTACTCTGAATTTTTCGGTTGCTACGTTGTTCAGTTTTATTTCCGATGTAGCTTTGGTATATATATTATACACTGCTCAACAAAATTAAGGGAACACTTTTTTGAGCGCCTATAAGTTTTCCAGCAAATGATGGAAGCAGGATTTGTTCTTGTTGTATTATTCTCTAGACCTTTATTGACAAAGTGCAAAAAGAATTACGGCGATTCGTTTGCTCGTTTTCATCGTAGACGCCAAAATGTAAAGAAAGTCTCAAAACAAAGTGGTTTTTGACCACAAAGCAAACATCTGAAGCTCATCAAATTAGTCATTGGACACAGTAAAACCGTCAGTTTTACCTTTTTCAATACCTCTGAGTCCAAAATGCGTTATTTAAGTGAAATGAAAGTCCCGAGGGCTGTTGCTTTGCTTGAAGATGGTCGATCTATGCGATATGTACCAAACCAGCTCCAATCGACTCCATCTGTTATCTGCAGAGCTTGACATAGGTACCAAAAAACGGGTGGATATTCCAGGAGAATTGAACAAGGCCGTGAAAGAAAAACTACCCCTCGGGACGACCGGTATATTGTTAATTCTTGTCTTCGCCGACGAACTGCTACTGCCCGTGAGCTACAAAATCTACTCCGAAATGCCACCAGTGTGACAATTTCCGATCAGACGGTTAGAAGACGGCTCAAAGAAGTCAATATGCCTTCTCGCAGGCCTGTGCGGGCTCCTCGCTTGAGCAGGAATCACACAGTTAGTCGTCTAAACTTTGCCCGCGTACATGTGCAATGGCAACTTCGACACTGGAGGTCTGGGCTTTTTACACACGAGTCGCGGTTTTGTCTAACTGGTTGCGATGGTCGTATACGAGTGCACAGACGTCCTGGAGAGCGATACACTGCCCGACGTGTATATATGAAGTGGACCGATTCGGAGCTGGATCGGTCATGGTGTGGGGTGGCATTAGTATAGACGATCGCACAGACTTGGTTGTCGTTCCCAACGTCTCAACGCACAAATTTATGTAGACGATTCTCAAGAGCATGTTGTGCCATTTGCGAACAATTTCAGCGATGACTTCATCCTACAGCAGGATAATTGTAGAGTTCATACCGCTAATTTAACAACATACTTCCTCCAGGAACAAGAAATCCAAGTGATGGAGTGGCCAGCCATTAGTCCAGACTTAAATACCATCAAACACGTTTGGGATTTACTCGACAGGCGCATTAGGAAGCGTCCTGCTGCACCTCAGACTCTTCAGGAATTGGCTGAGGCTCTTGTGGAAGAATGGCGAAATCTACGACAAGACGTGTTAAGACGTTTTATTCGCAGCATACCTAGACGTTGTCAGGCTGTTATTGAAGCTAATGGAAGGCGCACGCGCTACTAAAGCTTGGTATTCGGGCGTTAACAGAATTTCCATTACATTTTAAGTGATAAAACACATTGCGATTTTGGTAGTCTTCTCAATAGTTTGGTGTTACTTAAGAAAATCGTTTAATTAGAGCATATTTGTTGTTTGTATTTTGTTAAGTAATGTTGAAAAAACAATATACTAAAGTTGATACTTGCGTCTGTCTTTAATTTGAAAAATTAAGCACGGCTAAAGAAGTGTTCCCCTAATTTTGTTGAGCAGTGTATATGTATTTTATATACATATATATATTTTATGAGGGTGGTGTATCTGAAGTCTATCCTACAGGTGTCCATTGCGTTTAATATGCAGGACAGTTCTACAGAGTCAAACGCCTTTTCAACGTCTATGAATGATAGTGATAGGTTGATGTTGTATTCATTGCATTTTTCAATAAGCGTTTTGATCGTTTGTAGATGATCTCTCGTTGGATAACCTTTGCGGAAACCCAGCTGTTCTGCTGACTGATTAGTAGTCGATTCTGTTTTCGAGTCTGTTCGTTATTATTCTTGTCAACAGTTTGTAATAGTTGAAAGCAAACTGATTGGTCTTAGTTTGCGACCTTTCTATTATTGCCTTTCTTTTTCCTTCCTGTATACATTTATTTATCAAATTAGCGAGTTCGATTTTCAGCTTTTTACTTCCGTATTTCAGCTTTTCTATGGTTATTTTATCATTCCCTGGTGCCCTGCCGTTCTTCATTTTGTTCAGCGCTGAATCTATTTCCTCTGGAGTTATTCCGGGGATGTGCTTAGATCCGACGTTAGTAATCTTTCTTTTCCTTTCAACTGCCTGTCTGTGCTCTGCTGTTTTAGTTTTATTCAGTTCTGTATAATAAGTTTTTACCGTATGTAGCATCCCATTTGTATCGGCTACTTTAACGCATTCTTCGTGCATAGTTCTGCCAGTGTTTAGCTTTGTTCTTAAAACTCTCATGTTACCATTATTTTCTATAGCTTCTTCTATGATCTCTTCTCTGTATATCTCTATATCGTTTCTGATTTTCGTCTTACTCTCTTGTTTAGTTCTGAGTATTCGATGCTGTCCATTTTTCCCTGATCTCTTATTTTTCTTCTCTTTTCCATGATCCCTTTTTGTGTTAAGAATACTACTTAAAAAACAGAGAACCTAAAACAACTGTTGCTCTAATTAGAAAACCAGATGGCATCTGGCCAAAAATCGAATAAGAAAAACTACATGATCTTCGCTGAACAACTCTCGCAAATAGCCCAACCTACCCAGACTATAATTATGAAGATGTAGCATCTCTTAGATGCCTCTTGACGGCTATAGTTATCAAAGCTTTGTCTCATGGGAAAGTGCAAGAAAACTTGAAATCTAGCAGGAGCCATACAGTCTCTGGATAGCATATCATTATGAAGCAAATACTAAAACATTTACCACAAAAACATCAGAGTTGTAGTGTGCACAAATGAGCAATTAACTTCATCAAGCAACCTCATGAAGCATCGTTAACAAGCTGTTATGTCTCACTGAGTACTGGGGCTCTACTACGTGATTCTTCTCGGCATTACCACAACAGCTAAACATTTTGAGGGCCCGCACTTGGCAGTGTTTATGTATGGCCGACTTTCGAGAAGGAGTAGCGTACCAGGCAACTGTATAAAATCAATCTGGATCTAACTACTCCTCAAATTATTCAAACTCTAACTTGTTTCAATTGATCATAATTATGAGCTAACAAAAAATAAAAAAGGATATCTTAATCATGTCTAGCCATGCGAGCAGTAACAGTGGAACGCAACAACAATTCTACCGATTTGTTTAATGATACTCATACATATTGGCCATTTATTTCACAACTCGCGATAAACAAAATTAAAAAGACGTTTAAGGAAACAGGACATGTAATCTGCAAACATCCTAAAGTGGCCACGGAAAATGTATAACATGTTGGCAATTCAAGAAAGCCCGCATAAACCAAATTCCCAACTTTGGACTTAGTTCGTTACTTTAATTAACTATCCCCCTTAATTGTAATCTAGTTGAAGTAACATTTCTAACAAGAATTTTTATTTATCGCTCATTTAAAAAAACAATAACAAAGACTATGGAAAACCCTAAAAACATTTGGCGGCTATTCAACAAACTGTAATGTCCCACATTCTAAAAAACGGTTTCTATTCTCCTCGCACGGCGTTTTTTTTGTATTCACATCTAACTCGCAGGCACTAACACCCTATTATACACGTGCTTCTCCTCAGTGCTAAGATAGAACGGAATCATACAGTTTAACATCGAATCCGAACCACAGAAACACTCGGGAAGGTTTGGGCAATTTGAGAGCCCAGTTGATAAAGCCACATTGAGGACTGCGTAAGGTGGATTGCTAGATTGTAGCACTAGTGTATTTGATGTTTGCTCAGAAATCGAGCGCTCCACCAGCTAAGCTACCACCACATAAATGGAAGTAGAAAACTGAGAACCTTAGTATTTCACGAAGTAATTTGGAAGGGTTTTGAGAACTTGGTACACATGTTTGCTGACTTACTCAAACCAATTACTTGAGCTTCAACAACAAATTATAATTTTAATCATATAGGAAGATATACACTAAATTTTAAGTAAAGAAAGAGATAGTTGATTAAGTTCATGAATCACTGGACGATCATAAACGTTAACTATAGCTTTTAGAAGAAATCTTGGAAATCTGTAACAATGAACTAGATTTATTGAAATATACAGTATTTCAGGTCAATCCATTTTCTTTCTAAATGGTACTGTAAATAGAAAACCCTTTGATACAGAACACAGGTAATGTGTTGGGCGGTACCGTAAACAATTGAATTCCAGGACCTTACATGGCAAATAAAAACGTATGAATTATATGACTTTTTGTTAACAAAATAAATACTGCAAACTTAAACATGTCAAACAGCGGGAAGACAGGATACTAAAGGGATACATCCAGCAGTGGATACAAGAAGGCTGATGATGATGATGATCAGATATAAAAAGAAGGACACAACTCGTTGATAGTGACTGTCGCTCCCGGGCGGTCATTACCAGCAACCCTTTCTTAAAACTATTGACCCAACCGGACGGCAAGTGGGCACTTGCCTGTGGAATGCTATTGTGCGGCATCCAATTGAGTTTTGCCAAAGGTTTTGAGAAAGGATTATGTTAAGAAGCAACATATGCATGTACTATATCCAACTGTAAAAGTTTTGTAAACAAATAAACTACACATGCAACTATACCGTATATCACCATTCTTTATTATTACTGCAAACAGACGGTTGTATACTTACTAATTAACTAACGTCTCTTGGAAATTACTAATGTACTCAAGAATGTACAAAACTATGACAGTTGTAACTGAAATTACGATAGAGCTTTCATATATTAGGTCAAGTACGTTCCGTATACTGGGACACGGTAGAAACATCGACTTCTCGCTATAGTTGCGTACACGGTGGTGTTGCTCACAAACTTCTTCTAACTGATTCAGTATTCTACCCGCTACTATGGTGCATCTAGGTAATCATTTCACATTTTAAGTGATCGTTAATTGTTTAGGGGTTGAATACACCGAAAGGAAAAATAATTAATACAAGTAAAGGTAAGTATAATTTTTAAAAATTAACTTCCCATTTACTTTTACTGGGGAGATACCTAATCCCAAAATATATAAAAATCGACCTAATACATAAGTAATCTGATAAAGCGTATTCGACTTGAGTTACCATTATTTACAAGTAAAACTCTTGAAGATGGCAATTTGTAATAATAAAGTTATATTATATAAAATAGCACAAAACAAAAGCACTTCAACTAAAACAATCTGTAGGTTAATAACGGATCAATTTTAAGTAATAAATATTCTCTAAGCAGCTTTAACACCCAAACTTTCCTTTAAAGCTTTGGAGAAAATCAATTTTAGGCACATCCCTTCACCTAATTTGTTGAAGTTTAAACGATAAACTTCTGTTTTTCTAAATATCTGCAGGTCTTTCTGCGAAACTTTTTCCATTTTGGCTTTTACTCAGGTCGGAGAGCTGTGGAATTATGAATATCAATGAAACGAGAGCTTTTTGCGAAATGTAAAGACTTTATTTTTTGTTATCGTATTTCCTGAGGACAAAGTCACGATGATACATTTGATCGGGAGTGAGTTGGGCGTTCTATAGTGAAACACATTTCTCGGCTACATTTTCAAGGAGGCTTTATGAAAGCAATGAGTTGCCAGGAGGTATAACAGAATAATGTTCAAAGTTTGGGATTGAGAAGGTCGAATAACCAAATATGATTTTATCTGCCCTTAAAATGTGTTGGTTACGTGCATTAAATTATAATTTACAGTTTCATTTTCTACACGTCTACATAATGAAGATAGGAGAGGAAACATAAGGAAATTTTAGTTTAAATAAATAAATTTTTCAACTACTTTGTTTAATGGTTGCTATAGAGATGAGAGCACGTGTAACTCAATTTTGCTTGGTGGTCAAGTGATTAGTGCACTTGCCTATAGATACAGGGACGCGGGTTCGATTCCTTCCGAGGCCGGTGAGGTGCGCCTTCTGTCGAATAAGTGTGACACGTTCGCTACTAACTATTCCAGTTAGACAACACTCGTAGTTAGGCCACAATAAGCCAATAACAGCTGATGGCTATAAAACCACGTCCTAGATCTCGCTCAAACAAAAAATCGAAAATAAAACACCACCATTTGAATTTCCAAAATGAAGGTTTTTTTGGGTGGTATTACTCGTGGTATTAGCAAGCACAACGTACACAGTCAACATACCTTGACTACAAGTGAATATTTTCTTGTTTGTGATGTTGATACAATGACTACATGAAAATTTTAAATTAAAAATAATCAAGATCGTCATGGCATAACAATAAATATTTTACGCACAAAAATCTATGAAAACATGACTAAATTTTCATACTTTTTCTTCAATTTCAAACTGAATACCAACCAACCTCGAAAAAAATTATTTCGTTGTTTCAGTTGGTACTTTATTATTTACGCCATTTGGGTGACGTCATAGTCATACTACCAGGAACAAAGGTTTTATGAACAGTACTTTATGAGTTCCTTATGTTTACAACAATAATACAAATGCTACCCAGTAAATACTTTACACACAAAAATCTATGAAAGCATGACTAAATTAATTTGTTTATTAAAAATTTATTTGAACTTATATTCTAGAGCAAAAAATATAATTTTCATACTTTTTTTTAATTTAAAACCGAATACGAAAGAAAACATAAAAACATTATTTCGTCATTTAAATTGGTAATTTACTAATTACGCCATTTGAGTGACGTCATAGTCCTCCTTCCAGGAACAAAGGTTATATGAACTGTACTTTATGAGTACTTTATGTTTACAACAATAATACATATGCTACACAGTAACTATTTTACACACAAAAATGTATGACAACATGGCTAAATTAATTTGTTTTAATTATAATTAATTTGAAGTTATGTTTGGAGTAAAAAGTATAATTTTCAAAATTTTTTTTAAATTTAAGACTGAATACCAACGAGCCCCTAAAAAATTATTTCGTTATTTAAATTAGTAATTTACTAATTACGCCTTTTGGATAACGTCATAGTCCTACTTTCATGAACAGAGGATATATGAACAGTACTTTATGAGTACCTTATGTTTACAACAATAATACAAATGCTACACAGTAAATATTTTAAACACAAAAATTTATGAAAACATGGCTAAATAAATTTCTTTCAATTAAAATTTTTAAAATTATATTTCGAGTAAAAAATACCAACGAACCTCTAGAAAAATTATTTCGTTATTTAAATTGGTAAGTTACTAATTACGCCATTTGGATGACGTCATAGTCCTACTTCCAGAAACAAAAGAACAGTACTTTATGAATACTATAATACTGTATATTGCCTCACCGTTTTATAGTGTGGTACGTGCGTTTAAGGATCTTGTATTTGTTTGCGTTTCGTTTTCGAAATATGCATCTATTAGTAACACAGTATTTTACTGTCAAACATTTTTTTAATCAGTAAACATCATTAATTACGTAATTACTGCAAGCGGCCACCAACTGAATATTACCATACCGATTTTTCTAAGAATAACGTGCAAAATTTGACCTTTCATTTTAACTTCTTCTATGCGCGACGGCAAAACGTGACGAGTAAGGCAACAAATAAGGGTCACGTGTTAAAAGGATTATGAAGTTCCACGTTTCACCATGAAATTATTTTAAAGGAAAGTGTAAATTTACTAATGACTTTTTAATCGTCCTACAACTATACTAACTTTGTTGATTCGATTGGGGCGTATGCGACATGCTAGCGTTTTTTAATACGTTTTAAAAATGGGGCGTGACTTCATCCTAACGAGGTAAGTGTACAAACTGTCTTCCATTGCCAACACCAAAAATTCACACACAATTTAAAAATACATCAGTCACCTGACAGTGTCGGCATGCACAAATATAATTACAATAATTTATTTTGTATATCATATCCATTGATTAACTTTAATTTAATATATTATATTTTTAAATTAATAAAAAGAAAAACAACTCCATCATTAGTACGGGGGCTTATTCGGAAATTTAGGGCTGTTTAAATATTCCCACTGAATGAGCGGCATAATCAATTTGGTACATTGTAGGGGTGCTTTAGTGGTTGATGAGCTAACTACACGTCACTTTACCATGGTTCTGTCATTGTATAATAAAGCGCTAAAATGAACACTACGATTGAAAATCCCGCCAAGCCTGAAGTGCTCACTATGATTCGTTTACTCTGTGCAAAAAAAAAGAAAACGCTGCCTAAATCTACCGTCAAATATATGAAGTTTACGGTCCATACATCATAAGTGAAGGAAAGGTCAGACTGGTAGAATTTCAGAGATGGCCGAACAAACGTGCACGATGAGGAACGAAGTGGAATACCTTTTGCTGTCAATGACGATGTTGTGAAGAAGGTAAACAAGAAGATTCGTAAAGATCGACGTTTCAAGATTTCGGAAATGGCCGCAAATTTTTATCAAATTTAACTTACGGTACTGTATAAAACTGTCATGGACAGGCAGCAGTACCCCAAACTTTTTTTTTACATAGTTTGTGTCTGGATCAGCTGTACCCAAGATATTAAATGATGTCATGCAAGCACCTCTAAAGCCTAAATGTTCAAGCAAACGTTCGAAATTTAACAGCTTATGGCTACCATTTCTTAGGACAGGAAAGACAACGTGTTGGTTGATTTTCTGGAATGTGGTACGTCAATTAATAAGACCTTAAGAAAGTTGATAGAAGTGATTCAGCAGTTCACAGTGTGCAATTTATCGAGCAATTCAATTGGAAGTTACCATCCCGACTTAGCACCGAGTGTCTATCACCTCTTCTTCCATTTAGTAATAACCCACGCCCGCTTCCTGAACGGCGACGAAATAAAATTAGTTTTTGTCACAGGCGGCAATTTTCTATGACGAAGGGATGCAGAAACTAATACCACGATATGATAAATGTTTAAATTTGAATGGCGCCTATGCAGCTAAATAATTTAAGAGTGTATCTAAGATTTAAGCAAAATACATGTGACGGCCGACCGGTCTTTAATTTCCGAATCAGCCTCGTATTTAAAAAATGGTACAAGAAGTCACAGCCTAACAAGAAATAAACAAAAATATTTTTGTATTTATGTATTAGTATGCACATAATAATATCCATTATAACTTTAATATGCAGTTTTTTTTTTCTAATAAATATATCAGCAGAAAATCTATATTTTATTGACTGTACATTAATTTTGCGCCCCACTGAAAATACGAGGGTTATTTTCTTTCTGCTGAGTCTAGTAAAGTAATACACAATTTATTGACAAAACACATTTATTTATAATTTTTCAAAGTATTCCCCTCCACATTCAATGCATTTTTGCATCCGTGAAAACCAATCTTCTAACATTTTCTCCAATCTTCCCGCGTTAGATTATTTATTTCATTTTTAAATGCGTCAAGCGCTTCTTCGGCCGATGTAAAACGTAAACCCCGTAAGTTATTCTTTACACACGGAAACAAAAAGAAATCGTTAGGTGCTAGGTCTGGACTATACGGCGAATGACCCATTATTTCAATGTTTTGGGCATTCAAATACTTAGTCGTTCGAGCATCAGAGCGTTATCTGGATGCAAGATGATCCTTCCTCTTGGACGTTTTTCGTGAACATTTTGGAGAACTTGAGGGAAACAAACTGCAGTGTACCATTCAACTTAAACAGTACGACTATCCTGCAGTGCTACAGTGGAAACATGTCCAGTAAATCCAAAAAATGTGGCGACCATCTTTTTGTTTCGCCTTTTTCCACGAACAACTTTTGTTGGAGCCGATTCGTTCTCAAAGACACAAACTGCCGACTGTTGCTTTCTTTCGGGATCATAGCAGTATACCCACGTTTCATCACCTGTAATGATGTTGTACACCAACTGAGACGATCCATTGCCAACGCGATCCGGTGTAGATCAGAACCACACGGTTTTCTTTTTGAACTTGAGTCAAATTATGGGGAATCCAACGGGCACAAAGCTTACGTACCATCAAATGTTTGTATAAAATGGTATCAATTGCTTTCACACAAATCTTTAAAGTTGCTTGAATACTCCTTTTTGGCGTAGGAGCTCGAAAGTTGTCATTAAGGAAAGTCGAAAGTTGTTGAAATGCATTGTACCACCGCTTTACGGTAATTAAGGAACACGACTTGTCACCAAATTCTCGGTTGATTTCCTCAAAACATTCTTTGCGGCTTAATCTACGCGTGAAATTGTAAAAAATGACAGCTCGGTAATGCTCTTTATTCAGTTCCATGCTTTCTTGGGGAAAGGATTACTTTAAACTTATGTATTTTAAAAACCTTCAAGTTGATTTGACTTTCACTATAATTAAACTTCTAAGCAACTACGCTAGAATGTCAACCAAAAATTGTTTCAAAATATCACAGCCTACTAGATAAGTTCAGCGAGAAGAGAACAGCCCTCGTATTTTGTAAATGTAACAAACTGGTGAATAGCTTATCTTGCGTTAAAATATGTTTTTGTAATAAACGAGGGGTTAACAAAGTAACTAATTAAGTTTCCAACCTCCCAGTTGAAAAACCAATCGATTCAAGGATTATTCAAAACGAAATTGATTTTGTTATTGTCACAAAACTAAATATTTTAATTATTCAAAGCATAGAAACGTAAATACATATTAAAACGAAATCATAATTTTTATACTTCCATTGTGTACAATATTAAATGCATTAACTGTTAAGGAATCACCTTACACTATTAACATATTGAAGTAATCAATAAAAATTTCCGATCAACGGCATCTAGAATTAAAAAGTGAAAACTATTACATTACCGTCAAAATTTCCATACTGTTTACGAAAATACACTTTCACACGATCCCGCAATTCACTTTCTAAGAGGTGAAAAATATTTAAAATAAATATTCTCTAATTTACATAATTAGTAACTGGATGGAATTACTTTCCAATAATTTTATGGTGCAAATTACAGATTTGTGTAGGTCTTGTGATATCGTGCTGGGAAAACCCACAACATTTGATATATCACTCATAAAACTACAATTTTCATAAGCTCCTTTGTAGTATTTTTAAATATTTGCATCCCATAAATATGCAAACCTCCTTATTTACATTTACGTCTGAAACAACGCCTCCTTTGTGAAAATTATTGTATGCAATAGCAAAAAGTTAATTATGATCCAAGAATTTGTTTACAGGATAAATGTATACGATAAAAAACGTTGCATGTTTAATTGAACTCAATAACAGTGCTTGGTTAGGGGTACGTACGTACAGCAGTTTAGCATAAAATTATTACAAAAATTACTTCAGGGACTTAATATATATGACATGTCATGATAGCGGAGACAAATGCAGACCAAATCTGCTTAATTACAAAGTTTGAACTTCATCAGTGACTATTATTTCTTAGTATAAAACTAGCTGAACTCGTGGGCTACGCAACACTGCATTTGCCAACAAAAAATATTAAACAAGCTGAGGTGAAGCTGTAAGCTGTAATATGTAAGGCTATGGGTGTCCACAGATAAGGGGTGCCCATGTAGCTACAAAATAAAAGTCTGTTTCCTTGTACAATGAAATAATTGTAATGAACAGACCCGAAATAAAATGTAGATATTTTATTATATTAATGACATATTCGATTAGGCTAGAGCCATAAGACATTTACATATTAAAGATGAATAGATGAAAACTCGCTGCAAGATGAATGGTTACCCAACCACCAATTCGGTTTTCGACATCGTCATTCAACAATCCAACAATGCCACCGTATAACAAATTACATACAAACTATACTTCAAAGTAAACTATTCTGTTCTGCTGTGATGTTAGACGTCAGACAAGCGTTCAATAGAGTCTGGTATAGAGGGCCGCTATACAAAATAAAGAAAACAATGCTGCACGAGTTTTACCTCATATTTCATTCGTACCTCACTAATAGAAGCTTGCAGACTAAGATTGGCAACGATCTATCTCAGATTGAACAAATAAACGCAGGTGTACCTCAGGGTAGCGTCCTAGGTCCAATGTTGTACTTACTCTTTACCTCTGACCTGCCAACTTCCAACGACACCACGATAAGCACATTCGCCGATGATACGGTGATACTTGCTTGTAATAAAGA
The DNA here is from genome assembly GCA_014611495.1 of Limonius californicus. Lineage (NCBI taxonomy): Eukaryota > Metazoa > Arthropoda > Insecta > Coleoptera > Elateridae > Limonius > Limonius californicus. The sequence goes on along the minus strand of JABXWE010002742.1, from coordinate 12,615 downwards.
TCCGAATACAGCATCTGCGATGCTTCAAGCTCACCTAAATCAAATTGAAATATGGTTGGATAAATGGAGAATGAAGGTTAACGAAGACAAATCAGCACACATCACATTTACGACAAAACGTCCAACATGTCCACCTGTCAACTTCAATAATACACCCATTCCACAATTAAAAGAAGTGAAGTACCTGGGATTCCATCTCGACACGCGCTTAACCTGGAAAACGCATATTAGCAAGAAACGTAAAGAAATGGATATTAAGATATGAAAGCTATATTGGCTTATTGGAAGAAAATCTCCCTTAACGCTAGAGAATAAAATTCTACTTTATAAAACCATAATCCACCCAATCTGGACATACGGATGCCAGCTATAGGGATGTGCCAGAAATTCCAAGTTTGACATTATACAACGCTTCCAGTCAAAGTCCCTACGAAATAAGACAAATGCACCATGGTATGTGACAAATCTCACCATACATGCCGACCTAAAGATTCCATATGCAAAATATGCCATAAAAGAGTACGCTGTAAAACATCAAAACACCCTGGAAAGTCACCCAAACGAAACTTTGGAACCACTGACAGCAGATCCACCCAACAGGCGACTTCAGATGAAATGGCCAAAGGATCTGACGAATTAAACATGGAAGGACACCGATGGGAGTCCTCTCCAATAAAGTCTTGAGCTCAAATACATACTTACCTAAAATTAGCCCATAGAATGTAACATATTCTGATTGCTAATAAATTAAACACAACAAAAAAAATATTAAAATAAGTGTTATATTTCTCCGTTAATTTCGAACTTATACGTTTATAATCGCAAATTTTAAGGTGAAATGCAAAATGTATTTATTGCCTCCGGTAAGAATATACCGATCTTAAAACGAAATTTTGACTTAATTTCGTAAGTACCTAAACTTGGGAGTATTACTTTATTATTGAAATGTTAAGCTTCAAGTGGAAATGCGGCGAATTACTTATTCAGAAAGTTGATACAGAACCCGGAAAATTAAATTCACAAAGCCTTGCATTCATTGTACATTTCCGTTTAATACTGGCTACTAAAATGCCTTATTTTTGTCAGTTTCGATAAATGTGTATGTAATATATTAATTGATTATACGTTATATTTACTATAGTATTTTATCAACTCGGTTAACCGGTATTTTATTTTGTTTTGCAAATATTTTGAACTGGCGATAAATAACTTGCCTTTGTTTAAGTTGCGAGAACCCTGACAAGTTTTTTGTATTATGATATGTATTAAAACTTTTAATGGTTGTCATGAACTACGAACAATCCTATTGAATATAATTCAAAACGAAGACCCATAGCAGATATAATTATTTCATTAGATTTCATGGTTATATACAGGGTGCCCATTATGTATGGAATATAGTATATATTTCGGTAAATATCGACTTTATAAAAAAAATTGTATATAAAAGTTGTTTAACATTTTATTTTCCATAACAAGACAGCAATAAATTTTTTTTATTTCAGTAAACAAATGAGTAACGAATAACACTTTAATTTTTTTAAATAGCAATGTACCCTTTCATTAGGCTCATTTGATAGAGATTTTTTTTCTCTTTTCGATGACAGAAAAACTTAGTACCCGTCTACAAGAAAATTTTTGAAAAAAAATGTAAAAACTGTTATAAAGTTAATTTCACCAATAACATGAATCTAGTTATCCGAGATCTCTTTTATTTGTCTTAACAATTGAATGTATGCCATAAATGTGACAGAATCTTGTTTATATAAATAAGTTGGTGCATCGAAAAATAAAAATGGTTCATTTAACAGAAACTGAATGCATAGAAATTTTAAGTATGGTCGGTTATGGGGATCGCAAACGAACACAATTAGAAGTATGTGAAATTTTTAATGAGCGTTATCCAAATCGAGAACCATTTACCCAGTCAGTAGTTAGCAAAACTTTGAAACGGTTTAGGGAAACTGGTTTTGTTAAAGATCTGCCGAAGACTGGTCCGCAGAGATCTGCGACAAATGAAGATAAAAAGCTCGATGTTTTACTAGAAATCGAAGAAAATCCAAACACTTTAACTCGTCAGTTATGTTTAAACCATGCCGTAAGTAAAGGTTCAATACACAAAATAGTACATTCAGAAAAATTACATCCGTACAAACCGACTTTACTGCAAGAATTATCCGAAGATGACTACGATCGACGTGTTGAGTTTTGTGAATTTATGATAGAGCGAATCAACAACAATCCAAATTTTCTCAATAATATTGTTTTTTTCTGACGAGGCTACGTTTTGTTTAAATGGAAAAGTAAATAGGCATAATTGTCGACATTGGGCCGCTGAAAATCCCCACTGGATGATCCAAAATCATACCCAAACACCACAAAAATTAAACGTATGGGTGGGAATTTGTGCAGATCACATAATTGGACCTTTCTTTATTCGTGGTACTCTAACTGGTGACCGTTATTTGCAATTATTGCAATAGCAAATTATTCCAGCTTGCTAAGCAAATCTTGATGATCTTTGGTATCAACAAGATGGGGCACCGCCCCACTATCATTTAGAAGTACGCCGATATTTAGATGTGGTATTTGCGGCCCGTTGGATAGGCAGAAGAGGGTCTGTGGAGTGGCCTCCCCGATCTCCGGATCTTACACCTTGCGATTTCTTCTTCTGGGGATATTTAAAATCAAAAGTGTATACAAACCGACCTCAGAATCTGGCCGAATTAGAGCAACGAATACAAGCTGAAGCTGCAGCAATTTCTCCTAGATCGCTCAGAAATTTTTTTCAAGCTTTTCGTGATAAGTTGGGCCACTGCCTTGCAGTTAATGGCGAACATTTTGAACACTTATTACCATGAAAACCATTTTATTGCTAATTTCGTATTATCTTCAAGCTTTATAATTAGTTAAGAGACATACACTATTTTTCGTTCATTTGTTTTATTTTGTACAATGTAGATGCATGAGATACTTGACGATCTCGGATAACTAGATTCATGTTATTGGTGAAATTAACTTTATAACAGTTTTTACATTTTTTTTTCAAAAATTTTCTGGTATACGGGTACTAAGATTTTATGTCATCGAAAAGAGAAAAAAAATCTCTATCAAATGAGCCTAATGAAAGGGTACATTGCTATTTAAAAAAATTAAAGTGTTATTCGTTACTCATTTGTTTACTGAAATAAAAAAAAAATTGAATGCTGTCGTGTTATGGAAAATAAAATGTTAAACAACTTTTATATACAATTTTTTTTATAAAGTCGTTATTTACCGAGATATATACTATATTCCATACATAATGGGCACCCTGTATATCCTTTCGTCCATGTCTAGTTGAATTTTGTTGTTTCAACACACACATTTTGGTTTTATGCATATCACCTTCAAATATTTCTCTATATCCTTCATTATTGATACCTTTTTTTTGTATAAATAATATGTTTCACTCTAGGGTATGGGGTTGTGTCGTAACTGAATAGTTTTCTAATTTTCTGAAAATGGAAGTAGTCGTTCTCTTTCATTTGCAATACTTTGAATTTAAGCTTCCATGATGAAGGAAGAGACAATAGAACTTTGACTACAGATAGGGGACTCCATATTTCTAAATTTGGAATATGTTTTCCTATGCAACTATGTGTAGTATCTATTTCCTGGACATTACCATGTCCAGGTTCGCTAAATTTTTGTTCAACAATCTCAAGACCTTTACTGTGTTTGGACTTTACGAAATGCTGTATAGCAAAACTCATCACTGAAATAATACTGGCGATATGAATTCCAGCATGTCCGGCAATAAACTGGTACCAGATTGCATTATAAACAATTTTAGTTTTATCCAAATAAGCAGTTAAGTTATAGCAAGAGAGCTTAGTTTTATATTAAAAATTTGAAACAATGGCCTTAGGCAGTGAAAAAGTATTTTGTAAATTAAAAGTTATTACCAAAACTGTTTCATCCTCAACAAACTTTTTTTCTGTTTCTGTTCCTTTCTTGATTTTCAATATTTTTGCGTTTTACGTGTTCTTCCTGTTTTGCGATTTCTTCTTCAGTTGGTTCCTTTAGTATCTTAAACAGTGCGCACTTGTCGCAAAGATCCTTTTTAGGCCTGTAGAAGCTTATATTAAATTTCGTGTTAAATATCTCTGAGTACATATGGAATTTAACAGGATTTTCCGCTAAAGATTTGTATAAATCATATATTTGACGTAAGTTTATACAACGCTCTAAATATTTTTTTAGTCAGGACTCTACAGTAATGGGAGTCAATTGATGGAAATGATTTAATATGTGCTCTTACTTCATCATTTTTTAACTGGTATGAATTTTTTCTTGTGTTTACTTTGGATGGGGGAATGTGGTACATCCTCATTTATATTTTTCTTAAAAAAGTAGTACACCCGGTTTTTGCTTATGTTTAGAGTATTTAAAAAATACTCTTCACATACCCGAATCTGCACTCCTGAGACTACAAAATGGTATTCGTAACTGTATCTCATTTTGCTCGATTCCACTTTAGTTCTCTTTCTTAAAGGTGTGACACGTTTTATATGTTTTGAGTAGAAATGTACGTTTGCTTCATCGTTCAATTTCCAGAATTGTCTATGAATGTGGCCTCTCTCTTCATTAGTAATGGCTTGTATACATTTAAATACACACTTTTCTGAATGGCATATTCCAGTTTTAACTTTCTTGGCTGGTGTTAAGGTACCTAGTACCCAAATATGCTTCTCCTTTTTGTCGTTTAGCCTTTCTAATATTTTGTTTCCATTTGGTTGGATTTCTGTTTCGCTTCCGGGTTAAAACTTTTTCTGAACCGTTTTGCTTTTCTTCGGTAATTACTTGCTCTTCATCTCCAGATAATTTTTCACTTTCACTATTTTCTTCAGGAACATAATCAGGATCGGCCTGTACCTTACTTGATAGTATTTCTCGAAGAGTTTCTGAAATGAAATTAGATTTATTTAGAAAACAGTCTGTGTTTATAGTGCCGAAACCTGTAACTGCCGTAACCTGTCCATCTTCAATAACATGAGTTATTTCTAATATTACTTGTTGGGTATTGCCGGGATAGTTATTTTCGTCAATAACGTTGTTGATTATTTCATTCAACTCACTAAAATAGTTAAGTACGTTAGATTAATTAAACAGTTTGAGGTTATGTACAAACACATTCCAATTTTGGGATTATTTCAAAATTTTACTTACTTGTAGGCCTCCGACGGGCATTCAGAAGGTTTGCTAAGGGGAATAGAACTAAATTCACTGTCCATTATCAGGTCAGGGTAAATTAAAACTGTAGAACAACTTAACTAAACAATGGATGTTGTGCGTATGGATAAGAACAAAACATTACCAGTAAAAGTTTCAAATGGATATAGAACAAAATGAGGCTGTATGGTTTATAGAACATAATATATCTATGAAAGGAACAAGATAATTCTATAACATCACCGGAATTTTAAGGATATAGCCCAAGTATTTACTGAAAACTTTGTTATAGCCCAGGATAATACTGTTATTTAAACGGATAAAGAACAAGGTAATTTTTTTAAAATTTTCCATTCATTTGGTTAACAAATTCTAAAAATGGACGTAGAACAGGATAACACTGGGGTGACGAAGTGCTCATGGAAGGGGTTTTCAGATGATTTTTCTTAATAGCATGCGAATAATAACACATACAATTTAAGTTTCTAGAAGTGTCGAAATTTACACCCGTGGCGGCAGTATTAATACAATTTTCCTGAATACGGTGCGAAAAATAATATTTATATTTTTTTAATTTTTTAAGCTTTGAAGAGCGCAAAGCAGGAGTGATTTCACAATAAGTTTTCTGAATAAAGTGCAAAAATGACGTTTTATTGTTCTGAAACAAAATGTTGTAAATTGATTGCTTTAATCTATACTTGGAGTATCGAATAAAACAATGGGCGTGATAGTTATCTATATTGTTAATTTTTAATACGGATCGTAACATTAGAAAATTATAGTGTAAATATAGTCAGTTAACGGTTCGTTACCTGTTTGTGTTGAGAAATCCTGCCATTCGTATCTAGTACGAGTCCAATCGCATATGAATTGGACCAAAGAAATATGCAATACAACTTAATTTTTCTGATTTAATATTTACCAAATTAATATAACTTCAAAAAAGATAATTACGTATATTTGATACCCAGTAGTATTAACAATTAATCAGCAATATTTAACACCACATATATAAAAAAACAGCAAGAAGAGAATTATGTCTGGCGCATATCAAATGGACTATAACTCCGGAGCAGAGATAAATACTTACCTACCCAGCAAAACTCCATACATAATTTTTTGTAGCGAATATCTTCTCGAGCGTGCATTGAAAAAACAAATGATAGTAATAATCAAGGTATTTCAAATTAGTTAGTTTTGAAAATGGGTCGTGGCAGGTCGCTATCCAACGACATGGAATAATTCATTGTTGCTCCCACAAAAATGGACTTCCTGCCCATAAAATTGCCAACATTTAAGTATTCCCCAAGGAACAGTTAGAAACATAATTTTGCAGCATAAGAAACAGGAAATATTGAGACAAAAGTTTAAACTGCAAAAAGGGATAAGCGTGCTCTACCTGCACTCACTAAGCAAGACCGCCGAACATCCTCATGAGAACTGGCTGTCAAATGGGCAAATTGCTATTGGTAGACCAATTTCAAAAGATACTTGTTTGAGGAACCTAAAAAAAATTACTTTGATGATAAGAATGAATGATATTTTTTTGGGAAAAGGGCATAAAAAGAGGGTGCAGCGTCAATGGGAATCAATTATATGGAGTGACGAATCTAAGTTCGAGATGTGTGTTGGAGACACACGAATTAGAGTTAAACGAATGACAGGGGAAGAATACCACTGAGATTGCCTCAAAAGGAAGGCTAAGATTCCAGCATCTGTGACTTCTTTTCATTGACCGTATGGTCGCTGCTGCAAAATATAAGATGATTTTGCAAGAAGAATTGTTGGCTTTCCAATAATAAGATTCAACTACCAGCAGGGGGATACATATTTCAACAGGACGGCGCAGCTTGCCATACTGTCAAAGCGGTAACATCATGGTTACAGAAAATGAAAATTCCTGTATTGGACTGGCCTTCAGCTAGCCGTGACATATCCCCTATAGACCCTCTGGCATCAAATGAAAACAGCACTTCGAAACTCTCTAGTTCGCACCATACCCGAATTAAAGCTTCAGGAAATTTGGCATAATTTTTAGTCAGAGTACTGTAAAACATTAGTAGGTACCGCATTGAAGCGAATTTCTGCGGTTTTAAATCGAAAAGGTGATAGCTTAATGGTAACTTTTGGTCCAATTGATATGCACCGGACATAACTTTGTATTTACTGTTTTTTTTTATATTGTTGTAATTGCAGTAGGTATTATATATTGTAAATTGATTGTTAATACTACAGGGTGTCAAACATAGTTAGTTGCCTTTGTTGAAATTATATATTATTTTTTATTATTAGCCCGCAACATCCCATTGTTGGCAAGGGCCCCCCTTAATTTGGTAAATATTAATTCAGAAAAATATAATTAAGAGAATGCGGTTTAACTGCAGATTTACAATTTAATCACAACAACCGATTAAAGCATTCCTTACTATTTATTTACTTGTTGTCAACATCATCATATATTCTATGCCGCTACTTCTCTATAATTTTTAGTGTTATCGCTTAACTATCCTTATTATTTTGTTTATGCGTTTCAGATGTACGAATTGTTAGTGGGTTTGTTGTATCTCTATAGTATTCTTCAATTAAGATTTCCAGTAAGCAATATTATAGTATGTTGTCCTAATATAACGTGTATGTGGCTGAGAAATCCTTTTATAATAGTAATGATAAATTATCCTTCGTTTATATCTAAGAAAATTAATCCCTAAGTTAACTTCAACACAGGATCAAAGTATCTGTATGCAAAAATAAACAAAACATCTAAATAACTACATGTATTTTCCCATAGAGTTTCCTATATACAGGATGTTAATTTTATTTAATTCATGTATAGCTGCGACCATATTCTTGTTCTTCCTCTGACTGTTGTTCCAGGGGCACTCTAGCGTGCATGGTTTATTGGGCTCACCCTGATTAGTCATCACACCCAATCAGTGATCTTAGTTATCTGTAGTAAGGGATCCAGGCCTTACACTGTGTGTTTGCTGAAATTTTTCGTCTCTATTTGATGAAGGCCTTTCGGCCTCTTCATGGCCAATGCATCGCAGCTGCACAAACTGTTCATTGCCGTTTCTGGTTTCTTGTTCCTTGACGATCCTCAGCTGTATCCTGCTTAGGGAAAGTAGTGCTGTATCTCTTTTCGTCCAGGACCCGTTCATAAACGCCTTGCTGTGATTTAGTGCAGGCCTGTTGAACAAATCACTTTGTGATACTTGCAGATCTATTTGCAGACACAGCTGCAGTTAAAGTTTGTAGGCACTTCCAAGGCAAGGTTTGAACAGTAGTAGGGTCCACTTGACCACAGTCTTGCGAATTTATGGGCTTTTCAATTGCCTTCTATCGCGCAATTACCTAGAACTCAAGTCAGCCTCACTATTTTTTGCCCTGTCAGGTTATTGAGTTCCTGAAACCATTTCCAGAAGAGCCTAAATGAGACTTTCGAGCTCGAAGGAGCTTTTAGAGCTTCTTGGCTATTTTATATGTCCTTTCATTGTTTTCTCGCGCACACTAAAGTATCGCGTATATATCCGTTCGGAGTAGTTTAACGTACTTTTTCAATGAGAAGCTAAGCCGCTCGCTTGGCTTTGTCTTAAATTTTTCTGCTACGGCCGCCGTCTTCGTTTTGGAACTGCCTGTGTATAAGATCAGGCTTTCAGGAGAAATATCCTGTCAACGCTCTTTCTACGTTATTCTGCTTTGGATTATTAACTCGAAGACTGCAAAATGGTTTGAGTTATATGAGTCATCCACATTTGGTGATTTTCTACCGTGACCTCTCCGCCTGGTCGTTTTTTTGCCGCCAAGTTAGAGCTCTGAGAGTGTTCGCGTACTTCCTTTGCATGAATGGTACTATGTTGGGCTTACAGGGATCGTCGTTGAGGCTTTCCCTTTCCGTCCATCTGATGACAATAATCTAGGCACTTTTGTATGCATTACGTAGTTTTGTTAATAAATGTTCCTTCAATTTGAGTGACTAAGTCGTCTGGGTATTCTAAGGAAGATGAGCCTTCAATGCTGAGATTTTTAGCAGCCAATTCATGACAAGGTTTCAGAGCCGAACAGAGAGGACCGTAGGAAGACCTATAGGTATTCTACTACAATTCGGATAGCCAAGGTCCTGTTTAGCATTTACGTGAATACCATCCTACCTACCACTTAGCATACAATCTATCCATTTGTAGCATGCCCCTCTAGCTTTATATCTCTAGTAGGTAGCTGAAACAATAGAGCTGAACGACGTGTTATCAAATGCTCCTTCTATGTACAAGAAGGGCCCTAGAGAGATATATTTGTTTCCCAGAGTTTTTTCCGCCATCCGCGTGAGATATTGGAGAGCCGACTCTGTTGTGAGTCTTTCCCTATAAGCAAACTGGTTGCGGAGTAGAGGAATATTTTCCAGCTCACAGTATCTGACATGCTTGTCGAGCAGCTACTACGTTGTCACAGCTATATAAGATATAAGTTATATCAAGTAGTAGAAGTAATTAGCGCCAACAGCCTAGAGGGATGTTGTAGGCAATGTCATGTTTAAACAAGAGTAATTGTGAATATGCCTGAATATATTTATATAGGAGAACTATATGTTATATACTTCTTCCTGCCTTTATTGGACCTTAGGTCCGTGCATCTACCTGAACGCAGAGAAGTCAACTGCAGCCAATGTAAAAGCCAAAATGCGTGCAGTATACTATAAAATAATTCGTCCTGCAGTCTTAGCATTGTTCTGATTTAAAACAATTTACAAATTTTGACGTTGGAACTTGTGTGCAGGATGGTAGTGTTAGGAGGGTTTATGTTGAATGTTTTTTTTTTCAAATCAGAAACAAGATTGTTGCGCAGAAATCAAGTTTCACATATTTCTTGTATACTTATCGCAGGGGTGGAGTGTTGGTATTAAGCCATGCATGGACCTGTAACAGACTAGGGTCGCAATTAAGCGACACCACATATCGAAACATGAAAAAAAAATGACTCACGAATCTGTTCACCGTTTCACTCCGTTGAACGGGCAGTTCACTGATAACATTTGGATCGAATAATTAACTCTTTGATTGGTCCGCTCATATGAGTGTTAACTTCCACATCACTGTCGACTCGATAATTACTTGTGTTTTAATGCCATTTGAACACCTGAAAATCAGTTGCACTGGTGCACCCTTGAAAAATCAACAGGAGAGGGATACCATCCACCTATGCCTCTGCGGTACACGTTGAATTGCCTAAAACGTATATGTCACAGGATTGTGGGGCCTAGGGTGCCCGGTTCGGAATTCTGTGATCCCTGAAGAGTTTCGGACCCCTAGACCCACGATTTGCAATTGATATAAATCCCAGTGGCTAGTCACACTTATACAAGCTTGCAATATCATCTGGCCGCATTCGGGGAGCTCTCAATCACAACCACAGTAGTATAGCACGAGCAATACTGATAATCAGTCACATTTTATCTAATTGTATATACCAGAATATTGAATCACTAGTGCACTATAATAAAAAGCCAACTACATGCATAACACACGCAACCCCAATAAAATGCCAAAACCATCTCTGACCTCACAATCCGCCCCCTTACTTAAAACGCCTGCTCTGTATTTTCACCCTGTTGAGTCTAAGAATGCGACCCTTTCAGCCTCAATTAGTTAGGCACATATGGCAAACGTGGATTTTATTCTGATATTTGTACACTTTAAAAAAGCAGTTTACATTTATTTATTTGAATCGCCAAAATATATAGTCTATACCCAGAATAAATTATTACACTTACCACTAGTAAAAAATTCACAAAATTAAATACATATATCTTAAATGTCACTAAAAGTCTTGGAGATTTTTATAATCAGTTTATTTGATTTTTTTGATAAAAATCTGTTTTTATTTTAATCTTCGATATGTATTTTATTAGTTAAAAGAGCTGTATGTTGAAAGAACGCCTAATAACGTAGCTACTGCGACAATAAGAAATACTACCCTAACTTATTTGGGTCACTTTAGTGGCTTAAGTATACAGGGAATTTTTCTTTTTAGTATCATTGCCTATGTATACTTTTAAAAAGAACGCGTCAATTACGCCTATTGTGTAGGCAACCAACTACACCCACAACTAAAATACAGAAGCAAACGTCACTGTAGTTGTGAATTATTTGAGTATAAAGGTTATGTTGATGCAGTGTTTATATTAAATAAGTAAATCAAAATGAGTTAAATATCAATAACAGAAAACGGAAATGAAAATAAAAACAACAGTTACAACAAGTATCGAAGGAAACTGAAGAAGCTAAATATTTTTAGCGAAACGTAAGCGTACTCATGTTTCAACATTGGAATTTTTCCTGATGTTCTAACTTATTAAAACTGAAAGAATTTTATTAAATGGCCGCATAACTTCTCCAAAACTGTGTTTTGTTACAACAAGTATTCGAAATGGCCAACTTCTACTTCTAACCAATAACCTAAATGGTGTTCAAAAGCACGCAGAGCATTCGCAAGGAAGTCGGGATTCAAGCTATTGCATTCGGTACGTATGCGATCTTTTAATTCATCAATACTTTGTATCGGAATATTTATATAAATTGTCGATTTCAGATATCCCTAAGCAAAGATGTCATTGGGCGACAAATCTGCAGAACGCGGGGATCACGGTATAGGACCGAATCTTCCTATCCAACGTCCTGGGAAGCTGTCGTTTAGAAAGTATCTTATAGCATTCGTGGAATGCGGAGGGGTTCCATTTATCTAAAACCACGGGTCATCGATGTTTATTTTATCTATTGCCGTAGTGATGTAGTTCCTCAATAGCTCTAAAAATTTTCTGTTATTACCATCAATAAAATATAGACCGATAAGCTTATTTTCAACTATTCCTAGCCATACGTTAACTTTCCCAGGGTATTGACTGTGAGTTAAGTTTTGTAAATGGCAGTTAGTGCGGGACCAATATCTAAGAAATAAGATTAGCAGGATACTGGATAGTGGATAGATGAGGAATTATAACACATACCGAAAATTTTGTGATTTGAGTACTCCATTTATTGTGAAAGTTGCTTCATCACTAAAAACTATCTTATTTAAAAGGTATTCATGTTCATTCAGCAAATTAAAGAATGTTTCACAAAAGAATGTTCTTTTTTCTTTGTCTCCATCGAATATTTGTTGGTGATTAGAAAATTTGTACGATTTATATTGAAATTCTTTTAGTGTTATAAATATCGAGGATTTAGAAACATTAAAATGTGAACCTATTTCTCGTAGTGACACTATGGGATTTTCTTCAACGTAGCATGAAATATTTAATTTCATTTTTCGGTTAAAAGGTGATTACTTTTACTTTCTATTTTATGGGAATTTATTACGCATCCCTCTGATTTAAATTTTCTAATAATTGTTTGTATGGTTCGAATACAA